>JAJHUR010102616.1:1400-29840 GCA_027495735.1 Lutjanus campechanus
TTCATCTACCACCACCATGAAGCAGACATTTATTTTATTGATATGTCTTAACAACTATTGGATTAACTGCCATTAAATGTAATTTCATCAAGTAGCAGCTACTAACTATGACAAAAATGAAATTAACACTAGAGGTGGAACTTGCGTACCACATTTTGAGGATTTGAATCATTTAGCTTATTTGAGTTCAAAGACTCATATAGTCACTGACTATGTAGTTTATTCACCCTCTTTATAAGCCATGGGTCTTCATCGGGGGGTCAGCGACCTCTAGGGGGTCCTCCGGGTTACAGGAGGGGATCGGCCAATTTTTTTTTTTCTTTCAAAATTCAGAATGTACGTGAACATAAATCTAACATGTTATTAGCAAAGATAAATTGGCCTGTTTGTAAAGGAAACCCAAAACCAAAACATTCAATATACACAATACTGACAAAAGCTAGATAACCTACTAAATCACTCTTTGTTGAATTACTATCCAAAGTGTAGCCTACAGACACTCTTGGAGAGCCACAAGGATCGTTTTGTAACTTCATGAGCCAGCGACTCTGACGTTGGCCTCCCTTATACCTCAGAAACCACTGGTGAAAGTGCAGAGGGTGAGGCTAACATGGCTAACATTAGCCATGCCACAACTGCTGCTGACTCAGCAGCTACAGTGAAAATGAGAGAGGACCAAACGTTGAAGACCCCTGTTCTGAGCTAACCGGTTGTATCATCTTGCATTACACAGTTTCGGTTTATGCTGGTTCTGACAGTGTAAGTTCAGTCTGTTGTTAGTTCATTTTGTTTATTTCACTACAAAACTAAGCTTGAATAAGCACTGTTAATAAGGCTATTAGCTCACCGGCCAACTATTTGCAAAAGAACCATCTCATCATGATTGTTTGTGTGGCGTTTGCTGCCTGTCACTTAGCTTTTATCCAGGCAGTAACGTACTGTGAATCACAGATGAGCTGAGAACAGCGCTCTCAGTCACCAGTAGTCAGTTCAGTTTGAAGAGTCAATGTTAAAGATTCATTTGTACATGTACTGAACACTAATGCCTGCCAGCTTCAGCTGTACTTTGTGTAAAGTCCTAAGCAATGTTAGCATGCTAATACGCTAATCTAAGATGGAGAACTGGGATGGGATCAAGGTATTACAGTCTACCAGGGTATTAAAAAATGGTGACGATATCATTTTCAGTACTGTCAAAAATATCGACACCCCCCTCCCCTCTTTCTATTAAACTGATAAGCAGATGCTGTATTGAGGTGATACAGCATGCAGCACAAGCCACCAGAGGTCAGTCTCTCTACTGGCAGATTAGATGAGCTGAGAAACATGGCACCTGGGAATGAATGCTTCTACCTCTGTTTTGGAGTGTTTTGGGTTTAGTCCTGATAATACACTATGTTCCCCTGACCAATCACTGGTCTACAGAGTTTGCTGGTTGATTTTGAGTGTGTAACAGTTGAGTGAGCATGACAGAGCAATTGGCAAAGAGTGGCGCTTGAATGTGGGCTGAACAGAGGAAAACATGAGCAGTGAAGTTGTTGGTCAGGCAGTAAATGTACAGTTTAGGTTTCAGTTTCTCAGGAGCTTTGCTGTGATCTTGAGAAGCTGCAACCTTTATTCACTGCTGAAATAGTGTCGCTATGATGATCAGCTCCGCCTTCATTGAGGGAGTACTATCTGCAGTGGAGCAGAGTCTGTTCGGCTGTTTTACGCAAGCTTTACACAAATACTGTCATAATACTATGTACTCCACTTAAACGTCAATAAGGTATGGAAGCCAGCACACACCACAAACATCAGCATGTACAGCCTCACAGATTGACTAACACAGCTATAGATTCTTAGTTTTGTTTAAACAACAATAATATTGAACAAAAAAGTGGCAGCGTAATTTCAAAAGTGGCTCACCTCATCGTGTAGAGAAGCGTGCCGTTGTCGACTAGTCGTAGCAGTTTGTTAGGCGTGGTCATGTTGTGGGCCACAGATTTCTTTCCATTGTGGAAGAAGGTATCAGGAGTCCAGATCTTACTGGCGAGGAGGTTGTTGAGGGGTAACACTTGCATGGGCCCGTCAAACTTCAGCCTCTCGTCTCTCCAGCTCTGACGGAAGAAGACATCGATGGTGTACTCCTGAGGGGCAGAGAGCGCTAAACATTAGTTGGCAAGATGGGATCTGGCATCCCAATATGTTATTCCAGAAAGCACAAATAATGAATAATTATTGAATGAATAATACTTCTTCAATCCGAAATTGCTTGTTATTATTATGATTATGAAATAATTACCAAAACATTTCCAAACACAGTAACATAGCCAATGAATGTTAGATCAGAAAATATAACCTTTGCCCAATTTAACGTGACTTCCAGTATAAACCACGCCCACATCCGCTCTCCTGTCCAAACCGAGATACAGAAACAGATGATGGCATCTCTGCAGCTCTAATGGTTACACAGACGTGATCCATTTGGTGGCAACATTTAACCCTTCAACATTATTAGACACTTTTCACAGCAGACATTGTGGCTTGTCAAAGTAGTTCAGGCACAGGTGAAAAATAATAACACTAATGACGGCTGCATTCCATTAGTATTGTGAATGCCTAGTCATTGTAAATTTTATTATTTTCACCTGAGTTTTTACTGCTACGTGCAAAAGGTATGTAAAACTTTTATTGGTTGCTGGTATTATGGGAAGTTACATGAATATGTATTATGCATTATTTCAGTCGTCGTGATTATTTTCAGGAATACACCATGTCTGAAGGGATAAAAGGAAAAAAAGAAAAGCTAACTCACAAAACTATAAAACCATAATCAGAATCCATTTTTGCTTGCATAGTAAACAAGTGACAAAAAATGACTTACAACAAATAAAACAACGTGGAATTTAAAGCTTGTGGAGACTGTATGTAAAACTGCTCTCAGTCATCATTTTTAATAAGAGCTACACAGGTGTGTGCCGTGCTTTACCATCTGTTAACAGCTTTAACAAAAAAACAGAAGTGAATTGGCCAGCACATTTATCCTCTATCCAACGCTATACAATTATACATGTCATACAGTTATTGTCGAGTATGTTCTATTTTTGAAATTATGTATTCCTGCCTCATATAATTACTACTCTGTTAACAAGGCAGTGTTTATCTTTCAAAGCCTAACCATGGACTGAGACACAAATGAGCCTCAGCGAGAAACCTTGTAATACATCTGTTTCATGTTTTATTAATATGCAACAAAGTCTTCCTGTGTTGTCACCAACCCACAAAAAGTAAATAAAGTAAAATGAATGCAGGAAGTAGCCAGTCAAAAGGAATTTATTTCACATTATTCATTCAATAGGACTTGGTGTCCTAGCAACAGACTCCCCTCATCAGCTGTGTACAGTGGCGGTGCAGACTGGCTGCAGCCGTCTTAACAGAGTGGGATGGAAGTAAGCTGTCTGTATCTCACGCGACAGTACACATTATCAGCGATCGATAAAACACGCCGTATGTGTTTCCCTTCAATTCTCTTTGTGCTTTTGCTCACATGGTGAAAGGGCTCACGTACTGTGCTGCTCACTGGTGAGCTGTAAACTGGTCTCTCCCCGAGCGAAAAAACTTAAAAGTCATTTCTCAGTGGCTTTAACAACAGGAGGCCATCATCCTCAGCAGGAGAGGTGTACAGCTTCCACTCAACACATCAACAGGACTCCTCTAAACGGCGCGGGATGGACGTCTGTTAATTGATGTGATTGACCTCCCGGTGGTGGCAGCCTGCATACCTACAGTACCACTGGGAAAAACCCCCCCCACAGCATCTGTGCTCACAACAGTGTTTTTAATAAAGCCTGCAGACAGTGTCACAGACAGATAAAAGCAAAAGTGCCAAACACATTTCAGTCAACTACTGTCATCATTTTTGACACATATTGAGCAGGGCTGGGCAATGTGGACAAAATCAAATAACACGATTTTTAACCAAATACCTCTATTGATTTTTATCAATATTGTAGGAGCAGCAAAATATGAACACAATGAGATTTTTGCAGATCAATTCAATTCAATCAATTAAAATACAGTCATGACCATTTTTTCCTGATATGATCTTTAAAAAATCCAGGGTCCATAATCTACATGGTCATATTCAAAGAGGGTTGATGCTGCCTCTACCATTAACAATAAAATCCATTAAGTCTTTTAACCAATTATCAATACTGAAGCAATTTGTTTTGTGTGATTTCTGTTAGTACCCTTAAAAGTACAGAGTGTAGTACCCAACCCTACTGGTAAGTTGAGAAAATTACATCACTTTGCTGTAATGCAGCCTTAATCTAAGATGATATTAAGTCTCACATCACAATATCAATATATTGCACAGCTAATTATGAATATTACTGAGTTATGTCATATATTTGAAGCCTTTGTTCATTAATGTCTAAGGTGTCTACAATCTCTGCACATCTAATGAAAAAACTGACCTAAAAAGTAATTTATCTGCTTTTTTAATGCTAATTATACCCCATTGTAGTTTGGTCATGAATTAGATGCCCAGTGCAGATGACAAAGGACTCTCCAGGTCACAAGAAAGACTGATGAACACACACACATGCACACACACACACACACAGACGCAGACACTAGCACACACACTGCATTGTGATTTATTGTTCTGTGCCCTGTGTCTGCTCGACCAAAACTTTTCGGCACCACTACAAGAAAGTTTTTTCTATCCTGGCACAGAACGACCCTGGACCATTTAAATCTCCATTACCACAGTTATACACTACGTTTGGCACTTTAGTCCAGGAGTCTCTTCTGTATGACATCCAACAACATTGCCAAGTCTCATCCCAAACAACGTAAAAACGATAAATATACAAAAGTGTGATTGGCCCAGCTGGGCGACGCTATCATTTGTTTGCTTCTTTTGGACAGAAATCTCCTGTAAACACAGGGAATTAATTTGAAGATTGAAAGACAAGAATGAGGAAACGCATAGTCAATCTCCACACAGGGCCAAATGGCACAATCAGTTCAAATGCCAGCTGGTGTTCCTCCAGGGACGGAGTGATTGATTTCTCCTTGACAGAGGAGACCGAGCAGAGCTTCTACCCAACACTCGTTTTCCAATGTCTTTTTTTTATAGCAGCGAGGATCATGAATGGATTTACTGTAGCAAACAACTGTAATTTAAATGACGCTTTAAAACACATTCATGGCACCTGGATGACAGTGTTATAAATTCATTCATGAATACAGAATCGCTCTTCACATCTACAATACAGATCCCTTTTTTATGCCTGTACATATATTTTTTGGCATGCTGCCGTTATTAGAAAGTAGAGACTTGGCATACAGTAGGTGGGAGAGAGGAAGAAAGTCGTGCCACAACAGTCTCTGGAGGGATTAGAAGTGGGTCATTGAAGATAAGTTGTATGAGTCTTTAAACACCAATCATATTTATCCAAGATCTATTAAGTATTTATGTTTATCCTGCTTCAACTAACAAATGACCTAAATATAATGAGACCCTAAACCTGACAACTGTATAAATAACAATAGTGTATTTCTAGGACTTCATTAAAGATACTTTTCATTATTAATTCGTCTTTTTAATTTTTCAAAATATGAAACAATAGTGCAAAATGCCTATTACAAGTTTCTAGAGCCCAAGAGGCCTGACTAGAGCCCCGTCTACATGGCAACATGAACACGGGTGTCAGAAGTGCGTGTACAATGTATCCTGGTACATGTAGGCACTGCTGCACAGCTCCATGAGCAGGACAACTCGGCTCTCTTGGTCAATACAGCATATACTGAGGAATTTATTGCCTCACTTGACTACAATTACCACACTGACTGGACATCCACATGAAAAGTGTCAAAGTTTCCCTTCAACAATGGATCCAGATAACTGTATATTCTGAAAGGGACCACTTGTAGTGACGAACCCGCAGAGAATTATCACCTGATTCAGCAGTTACATTCAGTTCTGTGGAGCGTTTCAGCGTCTTTCAGCTCATTGTTTTGGTTTTCTGGACCGCAGCTTAACTGTTTTGTTTCAGCCTCACTGCTCTCATCAGCTTTGTTTCCAGCTGCAGGCAGCTGTTTTCACCTACAAAGCTCTGATAAACCGACTGAACACTTCCTGCCCAGCACCAAATGACAGACCAACAAGGTTAGTGACAAGCTGAACATGGTGGAGCATTTAGCGCCTGAAGAGCCAAATATTTCTCCTTTTTAAGAAGAGTGAATGTTAGACTCGTGAGATGAACACAAGCACGACTCAAAGTGAATGCTAATGTTGCTCTGTAGCTGCTTGATGTGTAAATTAGCAACTGTTTGGAATATTATTACCTAATAAATCTGTGAGCAATGTTGTGTTCACAGCTTTTTGCACTTTAACATGGGTTTAAGAGATTTAGTGTTCTTCATCTTTTTTAATTGCTTAATATTCCATTGTTGGACTAACTGCTAACTGTAGGCGTTTCACAATAAGAATCCTTCATAATTGGATTAGATTTAAATTTGGTTTACCCTAAACTGATTCACTGCAACCCTCTGAGAAACTAAAAACAATTACTTTTAAGATTTTTTTTTGTCATTTTGTGCTTTTGTTGGACAGTGATTCTGTATGAGACGGACAAGAAACATGGAGAGACAGTTAATTTCTCTCTGAAGACACATATCCGGTGTGCTTTCACACACTGTAGGCTTCACTACACAGCAACTACTGTGTCACTGAGGTGAAGAAGTTTTAATGGGGAAGTCAAATCAGGTTACGTTTAATGGAGAATAATGTGATTCTTATATACCTGGTCTTCTCTGCCACATGCAGTGCAGAGCTCAATAAATGGAAATGACTTAGGTAAAACTGTCTGTGAGTTTAATGGTGTAGAAATCACTGTCAACGTCATATATGCCATAACTAAATGGGTCTCTAACGTTTTCAAGTCGAGGTTAATTACTGAGCACTTTCAGTAAATACTGTAGGATCGTCACAGCAGTGCTTTGTGGGAAAGCAACGCACAAAGAGATAAAAATAGGGATTAAAAAACAAGAGAACAAGCATGTGATGCGCACACACACAAAAACCATTCCTTCGCCTATAAATTAGTGTGCCTCTCAGAAAATGATGAGAATGAAGGGAAATGAGGACAATGATGGGAAAGGCTGATAAGGTGGCAGTTAAGGTAGGATGTGCGGCAGACTGGGCTAAATGAGTCCAGACGTTAAAAAAACGACAGTGTCTGGTTCTCTGATAATGGCAGGAAGGTTGTGTCTAATATCTGATAGAATATTAATGCGGCCTTTTATCTTAAATTAATGAGTTCATTAAATTCTAAACATTTGGTTATTAGAGCACATTTTAATAATATCATCACATTTGAGTTTTAATTTGGTTTTACTGGACAGATCTGGACATTTTAGTCTGTGGCTTATTCCAGGCATTTGATCTCTTGTGGTTTTACAGCAGATGTACAAGATTTTCCTTTGTGTTTAATTAAATTAACTGCTTAATCAAACCATGTATCGGCCATTTTAGAGCCATTTTTTCCTTTTTCAAATATATTACAACTGATGTCATAACTGACGGCAAAGTGACCCAAACAAATTGCTGAGTCACGGTTATTTCTTATTGGAGGGGATTATGCGATCGCTTGTGTGTGTGCATTTATGTGTGAGTGTGTGTGTACGCATGTGTGTGTGTGTGACCAACAAACCTGGAGCTTGTCCATAGCTAATCTCACACACTGCTGGGTCCATCAGCCTAACGATTTTTGTTTATATTCATGACTGTATGCTTGAGGAACTTTGTGTTTCACAATTTTTGAAAAACAAAAATTATGGTTTTGGGTCATCCCGATCTTGGGATCACAATATGTAAGGAATGTCTTGAGGGAATTTTTGTCACATACGCTAAATATAGCACACACAAACATCTAATAGGATACTAGCAGCGCTGAAGAGTAACTAGTTACATGGAATTCATTAAAAAATAACTGTAACTGTAATTAGTTAAATTCACTGAGAGAAAAAAAGTAATTTAATTACGGTTACTAATCAAAATAATTTGTAATTACAAACGTGTTACATCCAAATATTCTTTTTGGGTTGCCTGGCAGAGACCAGCACTTCACTCCTCTAGTTATCCATTGTTCCTGCTTGGCTACAACATGATTTCCAAATGCTGTTTATCTACATTAGCTGATGGGCTTGACAGGTTTGATTTAGTGCCCCTGACAAGATATGATATTGTGCAAGACAGCTGTTTCCCCAATTAATGTGCAGAAATGTTATACGTGATATATGATGTCTTAGTTTTTGACAGCACACAGCGGAGCAGATATAACATTCTGATGAAGCTAGCTGGTGTGGTGATGATACAGGCTACTTCCTGGAGGCAGTGTATCCATTTGGCCTGGCTCTTCACACTCTGGGCATTGTAATGATTAGTCAAAGATTTGATTAATGTCTTAATTACTAATCCATCTTGCTCTTGGGTTGTCAATTATCCCCTCTCGCTACGCTTCTTTTGTGCTGTTCACCTTTCCCTGCTGGGAGTGAAACCTGTGTAAGACTCGCAATGAGCTGTGAATCCCATACCAACTCCAATTATCTTCAGTGTTCTCCAGCTTCTGCAGCTCTGAGGCAAAAACATGTTTTAGCTTTTCATCGTGCAACACTTCAGACACTTGGTTCATTTTGTTCCACAAATATTGTCAGGCTAGAATGGAAAAAGAAAGTAAACAAATGAAGGACATGTAGCGGTAAACATGTTCATGCCAGTAAAAACACAATGCATTTTTAAAATCTAAGACACATTATTAAATGATGGTTATTGTGGGTTGTGCTCAGGGAAATAAACATTAGTGGCTCACATTCAGGAAAGAGAGAAAATACATTTTAGTCAAAGTAAAGAATGTTTTCCTTCATGTCAAACCCTATCTACAATGTATAAATAGTATATAATCATATCTTATAATATATTTATATACTACTAAATGGTTTTGCCTTGTATTGTTGAAAGGAAATCTACATTCTGTGTGGATTATCTTCACAGTCCAACTTGTGGGTAGGATATCTGGGTGGACAGAGGACGTATGAAGACGCTAGACTTTCATACGAAAGTCTAGTGTCTTCATACGTCCACTGTCTCGGTCTCTGGTATGATACCAGAGACCGAGGTTGCGAACTAATGGCCAGTAGGGGGCGACCACAGTGGTTGCAACAAGTCAGATTTGAGGAGTTTTTGGGCCAAAAATGTCTCTTTTGATATTAAAGGTTACAGACCCCTGGGTTAAGCCTATTGTGTGTCTACACAGGACTCCTTTCAGCCACATTTTTCAGTCACCAGTATCACTATTTCGATCAAATCAGGTGTCATCACAGGCCAAAAAATGGCTTGTTCCTGCTACACCAGGAAACAGCAATCTGGTGCATATTTTTATTATGTTAGGCTGGGTCAAGCTGTTGCTTTTGATGGGCAGACCATACTCTAAGCTGACAGGATGCAACACACAAGACTCGGAGTCGGACTCTGCATTAGTGTTTACACTGATTATGCTTAATGCACAGTCACAGTTGATGGATAATCTTTCCCAGACTGCAAACTTTTTATGTTAAAATGTTGAATATATTATCATCACCATCTTGTTGCTGCTGTTCAGAATCAAGCAGAAGCAAATTTTAGAAAATGAGCTACTTGTATATGTATATATGTTTATAAATAACTGTATATTGTTTTGTTTTGTTATACATTTTATCCTATTCCATTCTGATTCCGATTATCTGCGTATATGCTATATGTACGTGTGTGTTCTTTTTCGTTATGCAGCCATGTTTTGTCTGATAATAAATTACCCACATACCTGTAGAGACTCTGCTTAGGGAGGGATTGTGATTTTAGTTAAATACTGAAAAGGTTAAAATCCCCCATCTTATGTCAACATTGTGTCCCAAAGCTTGGCTGACAGAAATCATGTGCATTGCGTTAACCGACATTGCAGAGTTTAATCGGCCCTTCTGCACGACCAAAACATGTGACTTCTGTTCTCACCGTGCAAATCAATCAACTGGTCACGCTGTGGGTGACCGTAATGAACTTCATTTACATGTGTCCTATCAGTCCTAACAACGCAAGTTTCACAACATGAGGCAGCAACAGTGAAGGATGTCCCATCCTACAATCACCATATGCTCCAGTCCTGCTGGGTAATCTGCTCAGTGCTGACAAAATGAACATGTTGAAACTGGGGTCAATACAACAGGTCGCTCCTAATTTAAAATAGTCCCTTCTCTCCACTTGATTGTTACATGATTGCAGGGCACTGCAGTCTTCAATTGTCCTGTTAGCTGTGGCTGCAATTTTCACCAAAAAAAATAAAGGGTGTTTGGGTGCAGAAAGACTGCCTGCTCTGCTTTCAAGTTGTTTCTACCCTGCACATGAATCATTTTGTGATGCCGGGAACACGATGACCTGTGGGCTGAGTGAAAAATAATCAAGCCCTATTTTAAGTGTATAGTTATTTTTTCCTGAAAGGTGTTGAGAATCTGACATTTCAAAATTCGCATGAAAAGGGGCTTAATTGGACTTACAGTACATGTCTTTGAACAAGGTGAATATGATTGATGCAGAATACAGGAGTTCACCTTCAAATTTTAGTAACACAGACCTCCATCTGTTCTCTTCAAAAGACCTTGAACTGCTCAGCGCTTGGGCATTTTGTAGTTTGACTTTTCCCTGAATTTTAAGCGCACAGCTGTATTGAAAAACTCAGATATCCCAGAAATGTTTACTCCCAGAGGTTGCGAAACCCCGGTGAGATCAGGCCATCACTGACATCTTTGTCAAAGCAAGCTTCAGCACAGTACCTGTGACAGCCTCAATCGCTTTCCATTTCGTCAGAGCAGACCTGTCAAATCCCACCATGAAACACTGACGCTGCATACATGTGAATGAGATGTGACTCCATAGGCAGAAGAAAAGACAGAGGAAAAAGTCTGCAAGAGAAAATGAGAAAGGGTAGGCTCGAGGTGGAGAAACACACCCACCTACTTACCAGAGATCAGCATCAACATCGTAAACCCACATTCTGGGTCTTGCTGTGACACGGTGCAGAAATCTGCCGCGGTCAGACACAACTCTGAACAACGCGCCTTGTTATTGGCCTAATATTCGAGTTTGACTGCGATTATGCAGTTATCTTCCCTCCTGTGGGGACAGTGGGACACTAAAGGCAGATGTAGCGTATTGGGGTCCAAGTGAAGGCTGAACGAGTAGCCCTCGGGGTGACTGAGAAGCAGACATTTCTGGGACACTTGATGTAACAGAGATGGGTAATTGGACCACTGGATGTACACGACATAAAGTATGAGATGCCTAGGGTATAGAGTGTGCTTTGTCAAGGCACATCTCAGTTTTAACAGTTTCCCTAAGCATTTATGCTGCTCATTTTTAGCCATGCTAGCGGCGTGGCCCTAGGGATGGCAATGGCGGTCGGTTGGTCCACCACTTTGGTACAGAATGAAATATTTTAACAATGGATGAATGGATTGCCATGAAACCCAGAGGATGAATCCTGATAACATTTCGTGATCCCCTGACTTCTCATCTAGCGCTACAAGCAGTCAGAATGTTCACATATCCGCTGAAATATCTGTACAAGATGGATTGGCACAAACTTTTGCACGCGTTCATGGTCACAAAGCCGTGTATCCCGGGGAGCTTTGGTGGAGAGTGCCGGGGGCAGAGCCCGAGCTTCTGGAGGAATAAACATCCAGAGTCACATCGGATTCTACTCTGATCTGGTGTACTTCATGAACATACAGAGAGAACAGGGGAAAAAGAAGAGAGACTGGAGGGAGTGTGAACTTCAGAGGCTGAACTGAACACAAATACACAGCCTTGGTGCCTGCGCAAGGCAAAAATTCGCTTTACTTTCTGTGCAAACGCATTAATATTGACCAACAAAATGTACTGAATGTTGGGAAATTCTAATATCAAAACATTTTTCACAAAAAAAGTATCAAAAAAGTAGCTAACTGCTTCAAAGCCCTAATTAAATTGGTTGGCAACATGACCTTAGTTGGTCTGATATCCAGTAATAACAAAACAGCCTACAGGAATGAGGTCCAGACAGTGTCCGCATGGTGCTAGGACAACCTGATTTGACCTGATCCCTAACACACAAAAACAACAACAAAAGAAATCATCATCGACCTCAGGAAAAACAAAAAACACACCACACTGGACTGTGCATCTGTTTTTCAAGTTCCTGGGGTATCGGAGGACCTGACCTGAAGCCTCCCAACTGGAGGCCCAGCAGTGCCTGTTTTTATTTTCTGAGGACCCTGAGGTGAGGTGACTGTTGTACAGTCTGGTACACTGGTTGCACTGCTGCAGACAGGAAAGACCTACGGATGGTTAAAGCAGCTTAGTGGGTCATCGGCACCCCATCCCAAACCTGGGAGGCTCGACAACTCGAGCCGTGTCCTCAAATGGGCCTCTGAAATTGTGAGAAACGCCTCACACCCCGGACAGCCCCTTTTTACCACTCTCCCCTCAGCCAGGCCCAGAACCATCTGCATATGAACCAACAGGCTAAGGACCAGCTTTTCCCCTAGAGCAGTGGAGATTCTGCTGAACCCACAACCCTCCAGAGAATTTACAGGAGGTGGCAGAAATATTTACATCCTGCAAGATCCATCTGCAGGCTACCTGTTGTCTGCAGACCACCTTCAGAAAGTTATAGCTGAAGAACAGCATGCCCTTTTGATCAATGATGCAACTGTCCCATCATCCTTTGTTCATTTTATGTCTGCCTTGTAAAGCACTTTGTAACTGCTCGCTTTGATAAATGACATATAAATAACCTTTTATTATTATGATAAACCCCACAATATATGCTTGTTAACAGATTAATCCTTGATTCCACAACATAAGACTAATATATCTGGCGTTAAATATTACAATTACATGTCTACAACACCACATGGTGTTTGTCAAAACTAAGAGCCATTCAGAGCCACTCGAGTCATTGCTCAGGCGACAGCCAGGTGCTCACAGTCGGCGGAGAGCTCCTGTGACGTCTGGCCCTAAAAACCGTGGCTACCTTGATCTCGTGAGGTCATCACTGCTCATGTGTGCTTGACTTCAGAGCAAGTCGGACACAAACTTAACCGGCATGCATTGTGCGCCGATGGCAGCTGATAGGGTCTGATTCATCTTGAATAAGCCTATTGACTGAGCCATTGAGAGAGCACAGACAGATGACAGCTCACTGAAGATGACAGAAGCGGCAATGAAAGATGACAGCACGATAAAGCTACGCTCTAAATCCCATGCTTTTTCTTTTTACTTAAAATTTAGTGCTATGGACTGCAATGTGTGTATGATGAATAGGGTTGAAGTTTAAGGTGCAATGTTATGATGAAGTAGTATATTCGTACTGTATGCAATATACGTCAGGGAAGCTGCAAAAGTAAATAAAAAACACTGCGATTTGGAAAGCAGCTTTAGTCTGGTTATTAACAATCCATTTCATGAATTAAGTACTTCAGCAGTCATTGAATTCAAGGTCACCTGCAGTTAATGTGGTGAATGTGCTCCAAACCCTTTAGAAAATGACTCTTTTTCAAAGACTAGTCTGTAACAAGAGGCTCTGCAGAACGTGCAGTGGCACTCCCTGACTTGGGTGATTTGCCATTAAATGCAAAGCACAATCCAGTGCTATCTTAAGTGTGCATGTGCTTCCTCTGTCCCTCCCCCCTTACAAAGCAATATGCTTATCTCCATCCTCTAATCCTTCAGTGCTGTCCCGTTCAATCTAAAACACAAGCCTTAAATAAATTTCTTCATGTCTTTTTACAACTTCAAGGTAACTAATTAATGCTCAAACTTTCACAGATAACCTGTTTTTCACTTTCATTTCCCTGGTGACATAAAAGCTGATGCTTTTACCTTTGAGGATGTGCTTACAGATATTCACCCAGCAGGGCTGAGCTCAATTTCCTGCATTGTATCAAAAGCAAATCTAGCATTTATAGAGTGGTGTACTAGTTTATTGAGAGTGAGCACTTTCAATTTTCAGCTTATTAAAGAGTTAACAATGTTTATTAAATGAGTCATCCAGGAGTCTAGAGGGAAACAAACTAGCTTTGAGAAAACAATGATGCAGCAACAACATAATAACACAAAGAAGACTTAGTTTGAAGATCCTTAGCAGTCTACAACAGATTTTCCTGACTTTATTTTAATGACGAGGTAGCTGCCCTAAATTAATCTGTTAAACTCTGGTGAATTGTCTCAGATACAGAACTTTTCTTTGTTGAACACATCAAGGAAAATATTTTAAAAAGCTTCCCTCCACCTCTGAAATACCTCCAGGATTACTCATTTCCTCTCCTTTAACTGACCTAGAAAACTGGTCTGTGCTTTTGTTTCCCAGAACTGTTTACCGCAGAGCTCGATACTCCGCGGCCGTCCCATTGCACACTCAAGTAACACATCCAACTCGTTGTGTACCCAGTAGCCTGGAAACTCATGAACCAGAAAACACGATCGCACGACCCTGACCTACTGTAGATTTGCCTTCATTGGCCCCGAGTACCAGAACTCAAGAGTGTCTGCAAAGCCCGAATATACTTTCTAAAAATCATGAAAACAACTTGAGCACATCATTTATCTGATCTGTAAACCTGATCCAGCTCTCTGCTCGCTCGATGCAAGTCATTATTATTCCTTCAACTCTGAAGAAAAAACGAGCCACCCTCCCATGCACCCACCTACTCACTCCCAGAAGGTGCCCTCCCTTTTGGAAACAGGCACAGATTTCAGCAATTGAGCCTGCTCATTATTAAAGTCCAGAGTCGAGACCTATTTATTTAGTGCAGCCTGCTATTCACATTTGCTCACTGTACTGTATAATCTCCGGTCTTGTCCTCTCATTCCCCCAGAGCTCCCAGTGCTGATCTCTGACCAACGTTATATTGCTGAGGATATCATGCAATCCCAAACGATAGCTCTGCAACCAATACTACCTATGAGAGAGCAGAATTCAGTGGATACAGCAGGAGAAAGTTATCGGAGTGTTTGTTCTGAATGCAAAGAGCACAGATATTATTACTAAATTATTACTATTAATAATATTTATACTATACTAGAGGCGTGACTGATCCAGTCTAACAATAATTTGTATTTGCAGCATTCATTGGGTATTGGGTGCAAGACACTGATCCACATTCTGACCCAAATTTCACAATACCACGTTTACCACGTATTTATTTGTAAACCATAAACTGAATGAATGAAGAAATGCTTTAGCCACCTCCCTCACTGTTTTGACAATAAAGCAACACAAAAATGACAATTACAAATATAAACCCTCTATGTTATGAACAAACACTTGAACTTTGGAACAAAAATAACAATTTATCAATGATACCAATGCATTGTGGGAAGTAATGCAAATGAGGGTTGTCTCTGACCCCATCAGTGGCACATGCGAATGTCACAAGCCAGAATTAGTGCCCCACCGTGGTTGATGAACACCATTACCCAAGTTACATTACAAAAACTACACAAGCTTTCCAGACTAAGGTTCTACTATATAATTTAATTATCTGAATTAGAACTGGGAAAAAGTGGACCTTCACATCTGTACATCTCTATACTATACTATACTATGTATGAAACGATTACAGATTTCACAATTCCCAAAAAATTCCCAACAATTCCCGTTTAGAATTTTAAATCTGTAAAACCATGTGTGATTACAGTGCTTTGAAAAACTCACAGTTAATACTGTCCAGCATTGAAGTTGGCAGCAATCACCCAGATGCAGGCGCAGGATGCAACGTGGGTTTGTTTTGCATCAGTGTAAACTAGGGTTGCCTCGGTCACGATTTTTTTTGTTTTGTTTTTGGCCTGCTGATCCTGATTGCTAATGATTTATAAGCTATGTACTGTTGTTTTTTTTTTGTTCTGTTATTGCAGCTGGTAGGCTGTACCAGCGTTTGATATTATGCCAAACTGGACTGGTAATACCAAATTTTACCACTAGGTGTTGCAGGTTATTCAGACACTCCCAAGAGGAACATAAAAGCCAAGAAATGAGATTGGAGTCTCAGACCAGTCAGTTGTCATCATATGGTCCTGCATATGTTTCATAATGGGCAGCGTAGTTGTGCAGTGGTTAGCACTGTTGCCTCACAGCAAAAGGTTGTGAGGTTGAATCCCCTGGAAGGCTGGGGAGTTTGTGGCTGGGGCAGGACCTTTCTGTGTGGAGTTTGCATTTTCTCCTCTTTTCCAGGACATGCAGCATAATTGATAACTCTAAATTGCCCTTAGGAGTGAATGTGAGTGTGAGTGGTTGTCTGTCTCTGTGTCAGCCCTGAGATGATCTGGCGACTTGTCCAGGGTGTACCCCACCGGTTGCCCAATGTCAGCTGCGATAGGCTCCAGCCCCCTGCGACCCATCAAGAATAAGCGGTTACGGACAATGGATGGATGGATGTTTCACAATTAAAGCTAAGAAATAGAGAGTTTTTGTATTAACATAATGCAGTAATTTTAACAGGGCTATAATTGTGATAGAAAATTTTCATACAGTTTCATCTCTAATAGTATATTATGTGCATTACACAAAAGGCTTATTGGCAGAAAAATATGTGCAATGTAAAGAGAAAACCGTAAACTAGCACTTGCTGCAGACATAAAGGTGAAAAAAGTGATTTCGCTTAATACAACACATATGTCATAGACGTAGAGGATAAATAAATCTATGTAAACATGTAAGTACATACAGGCTTGCAACATGTTTTGCAAGATGATACTGACTTGTCTGTTGCATAGCGTGATGCTTCCTGGAGGCTACAGTCTGATCATCTTTTGATGCTAGACTGTGAAGAACCATGGAAGGAAATGCTGGAAGCTTTTATGCAGTGTTCATGTGCATATAGACAGAAAATTCAGCATAGCCTCGGGCCACAATGAGCCTTGGCTGGGTAATGATCAGTGAAATCCTGAAATAATTTTTTAAAATTTTCTGCATTGTTTAGTCAGTTTTAGATATGTTGATGCTGTGTTTCCACATCCTGGAACAGTCAAAACCTTGGCAGCTACAGTACATTCAGTGATTACAAGACAAAGGTACGAGTGTGTGTGGATGACAGCTATTTTGCTTTTGACAGCAGACGGAAAACACTTGCTGTGACCTCTAACTTGCTATGATCAAAACATTAGCACACGTGGGTTGCCATGTCCTGTGCGGCCATCATGTGTGCCACTGACTCTACTCTGTGTGTTTGCCATTGATTCATGATGTTGCCAAGTGGAACATGTGAAGAGAATAAAAGATCGGCGCAAGAATTGAGCCCTGAGAGACCCTAAAGGTGATATCTACTGAAAAAGATAAAGCACTGTCTATTGTAACAAAGAAAGAGCGGTAACACACTCTCACAATGCAAGTTCAACATACTGTGGTTGCCGTGCTGTATATTCAATATGGCAGAAATAGTCTCTTAAAGGCAGGGGTGGATTTACAACGTCTGAAATAAGGGGGCCAGGCTGGTGCAGTTGGTAGGTGCTGGTTTTTAAAGAACTGGGAACATTTGTAAAAATGTTTAAGTTAACTTTACAGGCCTGGTTCTTAGTACACTATTAATAGCATGACAACATCGTTTATTCAGAGTAAAATCTTAAATATTTTAATATGAAATAGTATCAATAAATATCAGCTATTTGAAACTCCGAATAGCCCACAGTTACTGATAGATGAGACAACAGGCTCTGGACATGAACAAGGCTCTACACACCGATATTTGTTGTTTTTTGCATCTCTTGGTGGTCATTGTGGTGTTAATTTGTGTCTATTTGTGGTTGTTTTGGTTGTTTTGATCTCTTTGTAGTCATCATTTTGCATCTTAGGTTGTTTTACGTCTGTGATTCTTTTGCATCTCTTTGTAGTTGAGTTGTGTCTCTTTGTGGTAATTTTGCATCTCTTTGTATTAATTTGGGGTCTTTGTAGTTAGTTTGCTACTCTTAATGGTTGTTTAAGAAGGAGGGTGTGGGCTGGTACAGAATCAAAGTGGGCCAACAGTGACACACTGCTCTCTGGCATGCTATATCAAGTCTAAGCTGGGTTAGCTTAGGTATTATCCCGGCTCTTGTCCTGGAGCGATCCTTGTCCAGCTGGTCTGGCTCGGTGACCATATCAGGGTCTGCAATCCATCCATGATACTAACAAAAAATCTACCCTCACCGTCTTGTCCCTGACACTGAATAAAGGTAGAAGAACCAAGTCCATATTAATTAAAAAATAAGAGATTCTAAAACAGGAAAATGCATTTTTACAATATAAGCCTCTAAAGGGATAATGTGTGTCCATGGTTGTAATGTACAGTACAAATGAGCTACATCTACAAGAAATCAACAGAGAAGTTAATGTTGAGAAAATATCTTCTATTCATAGTCGGCTACATGTCCCCCAGAACTGCACAGAATAAAAAATGTTCGTAGGCTCCTAAATCAGCCATGGATTTCAGTATAGGTAATATTCAAAGATAAATGTCATTAAGTGTTAACTATCATTAAATAATGTAAGCCATCTACTCTGTGAGCATGTGAATAGCTGAAAAATGGTAGAAGCTCATAGCACCCCACTGTAGTACAAAAATACACGTTGTTTATGTTGTCAAAATGTTAAATGAGGTCAAACAAATAACTTATTAAATGCCTAAATCTGCCTATTTCTATAGCTGGTAGCTGTACCTGAGTAATATATAATTCATCAGTGGTGTATTATGACAGACTCTTGCCTTTTCTCAGCCACAGTAATTATCTTAAGACCTTGAGATCCTCATCAACTCGTGTAAAGTTTGAGTCTGACAGCCTGAACATGAACCACACAAGAGAGCTTTATGTGTAGAGACTTGTTACAAAATGGGCCAGCCCTCTAGTGAGACCAAGAATCTCAAGTTCTCCAAACCCCACTAATCGCGCTACGTCATACAGGCTGTCGAGCCAGCTCAGTGCTGAGCCGGAGAAACAACCCAGTGCTCAAGGCGGTCAATTAGAGCTGCATGATCAAATATGTCAAAGGCTGCATAAGGTCCCAAGACAAAGCATGAACCATCTCCAGCATCTGCTGTTTAAAGGAGGTCACTCAGGCCTCGCAATGGAGTTAATCAAGAATACTGTTGTTTAAATAGAGCACTTTGAGAACGACTTTGTCTAAAAAAAAGTTTTAGAGACTTTGGTTGTTGTAATAGAAAGTCAGGATATCATAGTAAAAATTAAAAATGTATGACCTAATGGCTGATACCTTAGCCGCAAATCACATTAATAAAGATTTTTTAATCTAATTGTCGAACTAAAGTAGTGCCCTTTTATTAAGTAAGCAATATTGTCATATTCAATTTATTCATGTCCAGCTGAGCTGATAGAAACAGCATTTCAAAGCCGGTCGTTGGAGGAACAAAACTGTGTTTTTCCAGAAGTAGCTGAGTTGTTACATGCATGAAAGCAATGGAACATGTGCCAGACAACTATGTATAGAAAATGAATGACAGGGACCAACAATGTCAGAATCGTCTGTAAGAAAATTTGTAGGAGGAACATCAAATAGACATGTGGAACGCCTCATGCAGCAGCGGCTTCCTTTGAGTGCAGCAGGAATATTGGTTTAAAATAGCTGTAGTCTGTCAGACTGTGACCACAGAGAGTGAAAATCTGAGAGGAAAAGCAAACAAGAGTTTGCTTTAATCTGTTGGTTGGTTACTTTACTAATTTCCTGAATTAATTAATGGAGAAAACTGCCTGTTTCACATTTAATAGACAAAATTAACACATAATTAGTTATTGTTTATGAGTTGTAATAAGAAAGCATCAATGATCTTTTAGAAGGTGTAGATGTTTAATGGTTAAATTGAGCAGTATGTTAATGGAGTCTGACAGGCAGTCACTGAACTCCAACTCCAGAGTGTGTATTTTCAGAGCAGTGGGCTTTTGTTTTCAGGAAAGCAGACTTAGCTTTACATCGACTAATAATTAAGAGTTATAAACAGCTGATCAACTTACAGTTGAGGAATCATTGTCACTTGCCATTGTCCAAGTGTAATGCTGTGCTCATTTCATATTACTGTTCAATGTCCCTGCAGTCTGCAGGCAATCTGCCAGAGCTTCAGTCTGGAGAGGAGTAGGCCGGGGAAACAACTTGTTTTAATCATAGATTGTATTATTAAAAAGGGATTCAACCTGTTTAATAAACTGTCTATGGCTCCAGCACACTATCTGGACTGCAGTCCGAATTTTTGAATGCTCGGGTCTTACATATTTCTTCTTTAAAGTTGGTAGGTGTTTGTCCAGCAACAAGACTGTTTTTCCAGAGGTATTTGAAGTGTTGCATGCATGAAAGTAGAGGAAAATGCGCCAGACAACTATGTATGGAAAATAAATGACTAGGACCAATAATGTCAAAATCGTCTGTAAGAAAGTTTGTAGGAGGAACATCAAGTAGACATGTAGAACGCCTCATGCAGAAGTGGCTTCCTTTGAGTACAGAAGGAATATTGGTTTAAAATAGCTGTAGTCTGTCAGACTGTGACCACAGAGAGTGTGAAAATCTGAGAGGAAAAACAAGAGTTTGCTTTGGTTGTTTGGTTGGTTACCATGTTCTTTACTCATTTCCTGACTGAATCTAAGTGCTTTATTTTGCAAAAACCCTGATCTTTTGCACCTGTGAAATATTGTTGAATTGCTTTTAATTCCTCTGTTTGTTTTCTTAATCAGACAGAACTAATTATCTGAGGTGTAGTGTTTCAGATTTATGGGGATTTATTGGCAGAAAATGACAGAAAGTGAATCTAATATTCATAAGTAGGTTTTCATTAGTGTATAATCACCTGAAAATAAGAACTATTATGTTTTCGCTACCTGAGAATGAGCTGTTTATATCTACAGGGGGCGCTGGTCCTCTTCCTCATTTTCCACCACCATTTCACTACAATAGCCCAGAATGGACAAACCAAACACTGGCTCTAGATACGGCCCTAGGCAGTTTTTGTGAGTTTTGTGGCAACCATAGATTCTCCTGCACGCTGGGAAGGGGAAGGTGAGGTGTTTGCAATCTAAAGGCTCACTGCTAGATACCATTAAATCGTACACACTGGTCCTTTAGCTACAATGTTACTGTGATATAGTTTCATATGTTTTATTTGATATCCCTGAGCAAAGCTAGAAACAGCTAGAAGTGAGAAAAGTCTTGAGTGACAGGATGGAAAAATAACCCAATGTGTCTATTGAAAATACTGTAAAACAGATATTTTACTGGTATGAGCAAGCTCTAACATCTGAAGAAACTATGAATCAGACTCCAAATGAGCAGGTGGGAAATAAAAAAAAATGTGTGAAATAAAAAAAGAGGTAGAGAAATGGGTAAACAAACACACTAATTATAAAGCAAGAATCAATATTGTCAAGGCCTTCATCCTTTCCCAGCTCCTTTTCCTCGCCAGCATCTTCATCCACCCAACAAAATAATAATCCAACTCAACAACCAGCGTGTATTTTAATTTGGGGTTCCACCAGAGAAGTCGGTAAAAGATAATTGATGTGTTAAGAATGTTTCTGCCAGCACCTTTAGAAATACCCTTTAGATCAGAGATCTCTCTTTGTGAGATAATAAATAAATAAAACGCTGCTATTAAACAAAACAAAGATTGTTAAAAGAGCAATATGTAGCAATTGCCTAACCCTAACCCTAACAATAAGTTCTGGGGTTGCACATAATGATTATTTTTTGTATTATTCAATTATATAACAATGATTTTGCCTAAAATACATATCAAAACTTGTCTCATTAATATTTCAGTATGTATTGAATCATCATCCTGATAAATAGACACATAAAGGACATTAGACTAATGAGAAAAGTGCTATATTTTAAAGTTAGTCTAATTTCCACCCTATTTCATAGATTCCATGTCAGGTTGCCTAGTCAACAAAATACTGGACCTTAAATTCAAAAGGAGCTATGATGCATGTTAATTTAACAACTGATCACTGTGTCAACTCTTTACTGAACTGGACAAACAGTATTTTTTGATTTAAAACTCACTGGAGTCATGCAGGTAAGATGATCACTGGCAGTGTATTTTTTCATCAGTGTGAACCAAAAAATACTTTTGCCATTTTTTTGCTGACTGAAATTAATTACAGACAGTCTGTAAGGTTAGTTAAAGCCACTTCTGTCTCATACTTGGCTGATAAAGTAAACAGAAAGAACTAAATGTCAGAATAACACTGTTAGATGACACGTTGTGTAAAGTTAACAGCAGTGATGCGGACATTACTTGTGATGAAGAAACTTCCTTGAAATCTATCTTAAGGAAGTTCTACTGACAGAAATATGTTCCACGTGTTGATTATCCTGGTATGTCGTGCCTGAGTGATGACAGAAAGCAAACGGGGCGATGCTGCTACTGCAGCTGCAGCCTCAGGAGGACAGGTCGCTCGGTGCTTCACTTCCAGCACTTGTGCGGAGCAGTTTGTCCTGCTGTGATAAGACACGTCCAGTTTGTGGAGCTAAAGAGCCAAACTGTTGTATATCTGTCTAAAATACTCCCACACTTTAGACGATAGTGCCGAGGCTCGTTCTCAGGGTGAATCCATGCTCTGACCAGGTGTAGCAGTTCATCGCGATGCGTCGATGCACGATATGCAAGTCGGCGTATTTTCGTAATTGATGACGTCGATTACGTTGATAAATCGCCCCAACCCTAATAAGTACTACAGTCAGTATAGCAAGTTGGTGCCATAGATGGTATATTAAATATGTTTCAATCCTCTTTAATCTACAATCTATGGCTGAGGCGAGTTGTCTCCCCCAACCCTGCTTCCAAGACTCGAGGAAGCTCAGGCAGGCTGCAGGAACACTGCAGGAGTGCAAGACTAGCAAAACATTGTAATCTGACAATGACAAGTGATGACATGTCCTCCACTGTAAGTTGATCAGCTGTTTATAACTGCTGATTGTCTGTTGATGTAAATCTAAGCCCATTATCCTGAAAACAAAAACTCCAATGTGAAAATATAAAGAATGATCATTCTGGCCAGGAATGGAAATTTCAAAGGGGGACGCCACAGCTGTGGGGTTGTTGTCAGAGCAGTGACTATTTCAACTTAACATGTTTCCTTCATTTCTGATGATGTGTCATGTTCCTTTTATGATTTAATGCATTAAATATATCACAGATGTCTCCTTTAACTTGAACTGAAATGAAATTCAGTTGTTCTGCGAAGGAAGGAAGTGTTGCACAAACCAAAATGCCAAATCTTCTCTACTTTTAGCTTTGTCAAATTGAAACAATTACAAGTGAATACAAGACTGATGACCTGCAGAGATCTGATGACTCATACTGATGATTAAAGTGAGGAGGAAGGAGAAGAGAAAAATACTCACCATGTCTGTGTCTGACACCGGCCCGAAACTCGTCACGTAGATGTTTGTCCTCACTTCTGTCACACTCTCTGAGGGAAGAGACAAGCAGAAAACATTACAGTGCAGTCTGTATACACAGAGCCTCGCCGCAGCTCCGTCTTTGTTAAGCCGATTGTTTGTGTACATGACGGTGAAGTCTGCCTGTTGGCATTTAACTAAGCCGCTTCGCACAAAAATTCAACTGTAATCAAGGGTTAGAGGAACACTTCAGACTGAGGAAAAACTGTAGATTTATCCATGTGCAGTGAGAAATTTGTGCCCCTGAGGACGGCTTAATACCTGGATTCAAACTGTCTTTGGGCATCATTTTGTCAGAACCGTGTCAACTTTGCTGTGCCACAGATTGCAGGTTTAAGAACATAATGCTGGTCCGACAGCGTTAGACATTTCCTAAAATGTAGACTCAAGCATTGCTAGACAGCATCAGTTAAAGCACTCTGACTATTTGGCCCAGGAGGAGTTTTTTTTTTTTTTTTTTTCAGCCTCAATTTAGGAGCAAAAATGTTGCTGTGAGCAACTTCACAGATGCTTTTGTAAGTCTTTAGTTCAGTAAAACTACCATTTGTTTGGCTCCAGCTACTTTTGTCCACTACAGCATAAAATCAGCTTTGGGCCAGGCCCAAGTGTGTATCTTTGGAGAGAAGACATCCCTTTTGACCCAAAATAATTTTAGTTAGCCTGCCCCAAAAACATTTAACAGCCCCTACGGGACTACTGGCTCAGGAATAAAATGCAGCAGCTCAGCATTGAGGATGCTGGTGTGTATGTATTATTCAAATAACGGGCACACTTTCCTGTTATTACACAAGTCTGTGCATACATTATAATCAAATTAGACATGATGTAGACTATTGTAGTAAGAATCTGGCATGGCTGTTATATTCCTGGGGCTGCTTTAGTTCGTTGATTATAATAACATGAATCACTGCACGTTATGTTGGCAACTCTCATTCCCAAACTCTTTTACTATGAAGCCACGCTGTTGTAACACATGCACAATGTGTCTCGGCATTGTTTTGTTGCTTGAATAGATGTTGTCTGAATGGCAGCATATGTTGCTCCAAAACCTGTGCGTACCTTTCACTTTTAATGGGGCCTTCACAGATGTGACAGTTACCCATGATGCACAAACACCTCTCATACCATCACAGTTGCTGGCTTTTGAAGTTAGTGCTGGTGACAATCTGGATGGTCCGTCTCCTCTTTAGTCAGGAGGCAACGTTTCTGGATGATGTTGATGTATGATTTCATATTGATGATAATTACATGTATCATTGCATGTCACATCACATGGCAAGCTCCATTATTGCTCTTGTGCCGTCACAATGATTTATAAATGATTCTCGGTACTGTAATGATGAGCAGATTGATCATTATACAGTAAGTTAGTCAGGATTTTAATGATGGTATTAATTACCAGCTGTGGAATAACTGTTTCCAGAAACTTCACAAATGATTTGAACTCAGCATTAAGTAGGGCGTGATATGAAAGTTGTGACAGACCAAAATTTGCCCTCTACAGTGTGGGATGAATCAGCTCCTTTGGGCCAAATGTGTAAAGCAGGCTTCTGGGCCGCTGGTGAGACAAATAGCTGCTCCCGGTGGTGCAACAACGAGAGAGTGATGAGGCTTTTCTCCAAAACTGAATAGATCCTCGGCTCTAACTGTGTCCCAGATCTAAGCGACCACCCACAGGTGAAGTCTCCAATCCTTTGGCAAAGGGCCCCCCTGAGAGAGGAGATCCACTTCCACATTAATCATTCCTGTGACACAAATAGCTCCCACAAATACGTGATTATCACAACACCCAGTCAGCAGTTTGCATGGCAGGCATAGGCGGGGGAACAGAATGAGTTGCCCCGTTTCTGTTTACAACAATGCACCAGAGCATAGGGCAGAGCTAATAGATGCCAGTGCTGAAAATGAAATTAAATGCTGTTCTCCAGATTCTATCCAGTGTGTTTGTCTGAGACGCTCCCACATGACTGTTTCTGACCACGACTGTGGGTGGGGGGTGCACGGATGTGAGTGACAGGAGGAAGATTGGCGGGGTTTTTTTTTTCTTTTTTCATGTACATGTAGAAGCCCTTGACTTTGACTGAGGAGGGCCCCAGCTGGTTGATGGTTGAACTATTTAGGTCCAAAAGCTAAACCATTAGCAGGAGTCTTTTGATCCTCATAGAAAAATAAAGTGTGCAGATTAATAACCGACGTATTTTAATTTCATGATATAATTTGACAGCTAAGATGAATGTAGATGCATCTGCAACACAAGATGCCTGCTATTCCAGGGAATAGCACATGTAATATCAACATCACAATGTAGAGAGAGCAAGGTTATTATAATGAATTAAAACTAAAACTAAAACTAGATGTGAAAATACATTTTAGTTACCTGAAATATAAATTAAAAACTTAACATAAAAATGAAAACTAGATGTAACAATATTGTGTACTTAAAAACTAACTAAAATAAAACTAAAGTTGTCTTCAGTTTTAGTCTTTGTCAGTTTGGTCAATTTTGTCAAAGCAACAAGAATGAAGAGGCAATGCTGGATATGTGTATTGAGACTGAGATTTCACTTCTGTTTGTGTTATAATATCTGTTCGGAACTTCTTATAACAATGACAAATATCTCCTATATTATAACAACAAACCTTAAAACTAAACATTTTAAACAATACAGATTAAACTGAAACAAGTAAACCCACCCTGAAATCTCACTGAAACTAAACCAATTTGAAAAGAAAAACCTAAAAAACAAAATGAAAGGAAAAACTAATGAAATAACTAAATTATTAGTACTCTGATACAGACTCTGTATCTCAGCTTGTTCAACTCAACACTGCAGATCAGTGAGAGAGTTTCTGCAGTAAGACAGATGCAATACTCTGGGATCTTAAAAACACAAGGCAACACTAATATTCTATAAAATATAGACAAATTATGAATAAAAAATATAAAGAAGAAATAAATAATTTAAAATCTGGCCAGCTTGTTATTTAACGGAGAAAGAAAACAGTTTAAAACCTGAAAAAAATCAAACAGGTTTGCAATATAAGCCTTCATTAAAATGTAATGAAATCGATAGTACATCAATATAGTAGTGCCTAACGCATGCAACCACATCAATGCATGTAAACACACTACAAAGTGCATGTCTAACCATATGTTTAACTTTTAAAGTAATGATTTTTTCACCTCTATCCATCCAGGAGAGTTTTACTGAGAGCAGTGCTCTTTTTTCAGGAACGCCCTGACAGAGTCCTGCACGGGTCCAGGTTTGTAAACCTTCACCTGCAAACAGGGTTGGACTGATGGACGATGCCAAACCCTCTGTTTGTGCGGTTGTGTGTCCCCTCAGAGTTGCCATAGAGTTCCATTTTGGACACGTGGGAGAGAAAATAATAGAATCTGTTGCTGCTGGTTACTGACGTACGTTTCCATGTTGTGTTTATTATCCTCTTTTTAAATACAACTCAGTTACAAACATAGTGCTGAAAAAAAAAGACGCTTTTGGACACAGCTGCAATCCAGCCAATCGTCCGTCGTGCTCGTGAGTGTGTCACACTGAGGACATCATCATATTCCAATTTTGGTAGACATCGCCCAACCCAAAGTCAAAGACCTGGCCTTTGACCACAATTTGATATTCTCCCTGGCTTGGCCTATATATCACGTGGTGATACCATTTTAAAAAATCCTCAAAGGAGCAGTTTCTGGTGTGCGGACTTATATTTTGTACTTTTGGCCTTGATGTCACCCATTTAGCTTCTCATCCTCTGTACTCAGATCAGACAGTGACTTCTCATTATTTAGCTGGGAGTTGGGGTCAAAGGTTGTGTGGTAGACTTTCACAATAAAAAGAAAAAGTCCTGCTAGCTGATTAGATTAATGGATTTAAATGCTAAAGATGCCGCGCATTTTCATTTCAGATTTCTCCAGAAAAAAACACATTATTTTGTGTTACATTATTGTCCTCACCTGCTACCCACCCACAATTAGTTCATTTTTACCCACGCCCATACCTATGAATTTCTAGAAACATATCTTTACACGTTACATAACTCTTTGCTGGTTACTTGGCAGGTACCTGCAGGACTCTACGCCCTGATCACGGTTACACATTCACACTTGGAAGCTGCTCTGTACAACCACCAGTCTGTGTTAGCCACTGATCAACATAAGGTGCAGGTCATGCTGTTCTTGTAGTGTTTTTTCACTGGCCTGTCTTGCCTGTATAAACCTCTTGGGCCTGGTGGAAAAGCCTGCTATGTTTCACGTCACCACACGGGTCTGTGCAGTCAGTCACTGCAATGCAGAAGGAAGCCATCATGACTGTGAGCCCTGAGTGTTTCAGGCCTCACCATCTCCTTGCCCTTGGAGATGAGAACCTCTGCACAGAGGCAGAAGATGACATTAACGTCTTGTGCCTGCTTCCTCTCTTCTGGTTGCTGCCATGGAGTCCAGGTCATCCGGCCTGGTGGCTCTGCAGCCTGGTAGCCATGCTCGTGGCTTCAGCAGCAAGCAGCAGAGCAGAAATGACCATTCCAGCTGGCTGGCTGAGAAATGGCAAAGCCTGCTTGAGCATGTGGGCTCGCTGTTATGCAGTTTGTTGTCCTTGGGGGTGCGAATATTTGGATGAAATGGCATCAATTAGAGGGATTTTCACTGACATATGCGCTTATTTGCCATTTGGGCATGATTGAACAAAGACTTCCACCCAAGGGAAATCAGATTTTCTGCGCAAAGTGAGCTGACTTCAATGTGATTCTGTGTCGGTGTGCTGTCTGTATGAGTTATCATGTATGCTGATGTCCCCAAGCAGAAGATATGTTTATAGAGAGCCAGTGAGTGATGTTAAGAGGTCCAAAAACAACCCCTGGAAATAAGCAATTTAGTAAAGACTTAGCAAAGAAAAAAACAGTATAGTGCCTGATAATCAGAACGGCAATA
>JAJHUR010102622.1:0-12917 GCA_027495735.1 Lutjanus campechanus
TGCACACAGACACAGACACAGAGACACACACAGCTAAATTCGTTACAACTATGCTAACGCTAACAACGCTAACGCTAACGTCGCGTAGGATAATGTTACCACACAAGCTAAATGTTGACCATTAACCTACCAAAATACCCTAAAGTTATACAGCAACAAAAGCGCCATGAGATGTGAATAACGTTTTTCATTCATTGCATTTATTGTAGCAACGTAATTTCACTCACCGACATGACTTCCCTATTTAATTTTTCCTGTCTTTTTGCCGAGAGGGAAGATGGGAAGGGATGGACTAGCTTTGGGAGGATTTCTATATTTGGGATTGTGGGCGGGGCTGGACCTTTGTGGGTGGCGCTGGACGTCCAGCCCCGCCTTCCCGCAGGCCGCAGCCGTTACCCTCTCCACAAGTGAGGTGTCGGTATGAAAACAGAGATAGTACTGATTATGAAGATGTCTCACTTGTCACTGTGCGACAAAAACTCAGAGATTTAAACACCAAATAGTTGCAAAAAAACCTTCACAGAATCATAAAATCTGTCTTACTTTAGCTGTTTTGTGGCCTAAAGTTATACTCCAGCTTGAAAAAACACTGCTAATGTCTACTCCTATGACTCTTCAATAGTTTGAAATGAATCGCGATGGTCCTGGTTGTTTTCATAAAGAGCCAGGGCTTTTTTTGAGCGGAGTAACGCATCTTCTTACAATACACAATCTTTGGCTTCACGTCCTTCTGTATCATCATTGGTGTTGCTAAGGTAAATTTGGGTGGTAGCGATCGGCTCACCTGACTCTGATTGGTTTATAGAGGTGTCGATCATCAAAATTGACCAATGGGTTGCCCAGATAGTGTCCTGGACTGCCCCAGTGAGTTTACGCACAGGACGCAGCTCTGAGGGTTAAAAGCAGAGTGTTTATCTGTCGCAGTGAGGAGAAAACAGGAGAAATATACAGCAGAGGAGGTTCTCTGACTGTTTGAATCAGATAGCGGTGCTAACATACTAACAACACAGTGCCAAACGTTTGTGTGACTGATGCCCAAATGGCACATTTGGTGCAGTTACGCCTGGATATGTCTGCGTTAAAACATCTGTAAAACTGTTCAGGTTCACTTTTTTAGCATCTACTTTTGCACAGTTACTCATCCGATATAACTTTATATATTGGGGGGGGGGGGTGTATCCGAGTACGTGAAATGGCACTCGGATGCCGCCCAAGCCGAGCGAGTAATCGGCTATCGGCTACAGCCCCAATTTTACCACAAAAACAAATATCAGATACTTAGGAATGAATATTTCCTCCATCCTGTCAGTTATTCCACCTGCTTAAAGAAGTAGAAGATGATTTCAAACTCCAGCTCACTCTCATAGCACAAAGACCTTACATTTGTTTTCTCTGATTCCCACCGTCCCTGATGATTAACGGTTTAACTCGCCAAATGCGTGTAAAAATATGTTTTGGGGAGTAAAATAATTAGATCACTCGCCATTGGTGGCAGGGCTGTACACTCGCATATGCGCCTAAAAATAGATTGGTGCGAGTAGAAAAAATAAAAAAGGAGCACGCATGCGAGTACAGATTTCAGCCCTTTCATTCGCATTTTGCTCCTAAAATAAATCCACACAAAGTGGATCAAACTAAAAGTCAGAGCCTACAACTTCTGTCTTTTTTCACATCGGCACGCTGCAAAACGTGATGACGCGCGCTGACGTCTGAGCCACACAAGATACCCTCACTACACTCACTGAGGTAGTGAGGGTATCAGCTGGAGGTGCAACGGAACGCAGTTGACCCGTGTTTCGTACGTCCTTCACGGTTCGGCACGCATCCACAAACTACTTGTGAGCATCATAGTTTTACTGTCACTGTTACTTTTGTATAAGTTATAATACCCGAAATCTCAATGCAGCTTCAGTGAAAAGACAGATGCTGCTGCAGCGCATCTCTGTTAACAGCGACTGATTTAAATCATATTCATATTATCTTGAGTGAAATCCAGACCATGACTTTTTTCACTGATGTAACTATGCTGTCGTCAAAGAAACAGATCATAAGACTGTGATAATTATTGTAACTTTGGCGATATCAGCTGTCTTAACTTCTAAACAGCTCCTCCGCTGCAGCTCTGTCTCACCCTGTCTGTGCTGATTGATTACCTGTAACTTCTAACCAATCAGATGTGCTGTAGGCGGGACATACAGACTACAGAGTGTAGTTGTGTATTATACTGTTCAGTGTATAATGACTTAATGTATGTATATGCATAGAACAGTAGCCTATTGTATAAGTATGAAGATTTTAAAATTATCATTACTATTATCATTATTATTACATTACATAACTCAAGTCAAGTCAATTTTATTTATATAGCGCCAATTCACAACAAAGTTGTCTCAAGACACTTTACATATAGAGTAGGTCTAGACCACACTCTATAATTAATTATATTTGTATCCAGCAATTGAAACAATTAACTATGGTGATAATTACAGACAGACAGAGATCAAAGCCAAGTGCATTTTTAAAATAATTTAACCCTAATCCCACCATTTTTTTTCTTTTTTGCTGATCTGAAAAATGATCCTTCAATCCGGTTGCTTTGATGGTATGATGTAATATTCTGTCATGTTTGTAAATGTTACTGTACATTGTGAATATTGCACTGAAGCTTGATTTGAAGAAAATCGTGAATCGAATTGAAATCGCAATATCTGCCAGAAAAATGGCAATTAGATCTTTGCCTAAATTCATTCAGCCCTAGTTTGAGGACAACCTTATGTTCTGTAAATACTGCAAAGGGCCCAACGATGCATTACAATACACGTGTGTACATTGTTTGAAGGTTAATAATGAAATTGTGCTATTTAAGAAAATTCATAGTGCTCCTAAATTTTTTCTGTGCTCCTAAATGAAAACAAAAAGACGACGGGAGGAGAGCAGTGGAGATATAACGTTACAGCCAAAAAGAAAGTTTAACGCAAAGTGGCAATACAATGATATGGGAGAGCGGAGAGACTTGTTGGTACACAATAGCAATGCTAACACCATGAACATTTCAGTGGCCGGTAAAAACATATTTTGGCCGGTAAAATTTAATTTTGTACCCTGATCACCTGTTTTAAAATAACCACTTCAGATCTTTCAATACTTTAATCCAGGAGTACAGGGTTGAGAGGGATCAGTTCCTCCACTACCAACAATTAAAATCCATAATCAAATCAAAAATGAACATTACTAACAACCGTCAGCTGCCGTCTAAACAAAGCAAGGAGATTATAGAAATTACAACCATGCACAGAACTCACATCAGTCAGAGTAAAATATTTAAAATGAGACTGTCAGAAACAGAAACTGCTCACAGTGAACACTGATGATTATCTGATGTCAACCAGTTCACTTCTTTAGGACAACAGTCAACAGAATCTCTCCATTATCTCCATTATCTTCAGTATCTTCATTATCTCCATTACTTCATTATCTTCATTATCTTCAGTATCTCCATTATCTTAAATATCTTCATTATGTCCATTATCTTCATTATCTCAGTTATCTTCGTTATCTCCATTATCTTCATTATGTCCATTATCTTCATTATCTTCATTGTGTCCATTATCTTCATTATGTCCATTATCTTCATTGTGTCCATTATCTTCATTATGTCCATTATCTTCATTACTTCATTATCTCAGTTATCTTCGTTATCTCCATTATGTCCTTTATTTCATTATCTTCATTATGTCCTTTATTTCATTATCTTCATTATGTCCATTATCTTCATTACTTCATTACCTCCATTATCTTCATTATGTCCATTATCTCCATTATGTCCTTTATTTCATTATCTTCATTATGTCCTTTATTTCATTATCTTCATTATGTCCATTATCTTCATTACTTCATTACCTCCATTATCTCCATTATGTCCTTTATTTCATTATCTTCATTATGTCCATTATCTTCATTACTTCATTACCTCCATTATCTTCATTATGTCAATTATCTTCATTACTTCATTATGTCCTTTATTTCATTATCTTCATTATCTTCAGTATCTTCATTATCGTCATTATCTTGGGCTGTCCTCATGTCCCCTTAACTGCCTGCTGATGTTGACTGGTCCTCCCTACACCACCCACCAAATAATAACATCTCAAGTAAATAAATAAATAAATAAATAAATAAATAGATAATTTTATATATATATATATATATATATATATATATATATACATATATATATATATATATATATTCAAGTAATTATTATTATGTCATTTATTTATTCTCTTCTTCTCTCTTATTCTCATTGTCTTCTTTGCATCCTAGATATTGTTTTTAATTATTTATTTATTCTTTTTATTTTTCTTCTTCCTCTTTCTCGCTCTGCTGTGAAATAGAGAAGAGGAACCTTTATGAACATGTATGTATAAATACAGCAAGTGCTTCTCTCTCTCTCTCTCTCTCTCTCTCTAGTCTCTCTCTCTGTCTCTCACACACACATGTATATATGTTTAGTACGTACCCACTAGGTTGAACTCTGTTGCTTTCTGTGTTAAATGATGTGATGTTAGATGTGAAATAAAGAAATACTTAAGAGTAAAAAATATAAAATACAGTAAAAGTATTTATACAATTTATTTTGAAGTCATTTTTTCTCCTCAGTGTTTCAGCTCAGTTCACACCAACATCATGTTACATGATTTTCATTCATATTCTCTTATTCATAGTAAGTTTATGTTGTTTTTTTGGACTCTTGTTGCAGCAGGCTGATCAATAAACTTTGTCCTCATGTGGCCTCTTGTCGTTCTGGTTTGTTTCACACGCGTCTGATGGAAAATTTGACTTCTTCTGGTGTGGTTGTGGCTAACCGACCGACACCTCCCTTTAGCACAAATAGAGAACAAACAGAAAAAACCCACAACCGCAGACTATAAACAGCAGGAACATTATCCAGCTGCAGTACAGAGAGTTTAAAGAGTTTTGATGCTTTAATCTGACTGACAGGATTCAGTCTGTGAAGTTAAGAAGATCTGATCTGTATGAGCTGCACGTTGTCAAACAGTTTGGTTAAGTTGAGGAAAAGTTCACGTTTTGGGGTTAAAGTTCATAATCTGTTCTGTTTGGAGTGTCCACCAGTGCAGCCATGCTGTGACTAGAAACAACTTAAAGGTAGAATCAGTAGAATTTGTCCAAACTGTTCATAAATGCACCATAAAGATTGTTTGTTGTTGACAGAGAGTTTTGTTTAGTAAAGCAGCAAAATGATGAGAAATGAGGAAGTGCAGGCAGAGTCTGTGCAGACACACTGCAGCAATTAGCTGACATGGTTCAGCTGCTGCCTGTGGGTTTTGTAGTCCTTTAACGGAGGCCATGATGGCTTGTAGTCCTTGCTGCAGCCATCAGGAGGGGATGTATCTCCCCTCTATGACACCACCTCTCATGACTTCACTGACCACCTGTTTCTCTCCACCCTCCCTCTAATTTTGCAGCATGTGGCCACACTTTCCTGCAGGGCTTTTCTCCTGTTGATGCTCCCTCAGCTCCACCTCCACCTCAGTGTTCACACTGCTCTGCCACCTGCTGGTCGTCTGTCCACACTGCGTCTCCACCATCATGTGTTTGTCTGATTGTGTTTCTGGTGTTTTGTTGTTTCCATGAGCATCACAGAGCTGTTCAGTCCTTTTTCAGACTCCATAAATTCTCTTCAGTTTAGTCCAGTAGTGGAGAACTGGGACAGGAACGTCCAAACATCAGACATACATGTGAAATACTTTTACTTTGAAATAAACTTGTGAGGATGTCAGATCAGAGACTCTCTAAAAAGTCATTGGGATGTTTTGCAGAGTTTATATTCAGGAGATAAAATGCTTCTCATGTATAAAGAAAAATAGTCTGTTGATATGTGATATGAACAAAAACTACAAACTTACTGTGTGCACTGTGTTATGTTCAGGACATTTTAGTAAAAAGTTTGTCCTTTATTTTTAAACTTGTGTTTATTGCAGCAGACTTTATCTGATGAGAGACAGAAGATTCATATCTCCACTGATCATCACAGATAAATCTAAAAAGATCTTCCAACTGAACTCACCATCAGATTGAACATCAGCCTGAGTGAAAAAGAAAGTTTTACATCTTTTAATAGATATGGATCCTTAATATATGGTAAATGGATGGTAAATGGACTGTATTTATATAGCGCTTTTCTAGTCATAGACTACTCAAAGCGCTTTTACAACTACGAGTCACATTCACCCCATTCACACACACTTTCACACACTAATGACACAGGTGGCTTCTTCTAGAAAGACCCAACCTGTGCATCAGAAATCATTCATACACATTCATACACCGGTGGCGCAGCACCGGGAGCAGTTCGGGGTTCAGTGTCTTGCCCAAGGACACTTTGACATGTAGACTAGGGGAGCCGGGAATCGAACCACCAACCCTCCGATTGGGGGACGACCCACTCTACCACTGAGCCACAGTGTATAATATGAGTGTCAGTGTAAAACTAAATACAAACATATGTCCAGCTGTGGCTCCTCTCCTTTACCTATTAAAGTGGGTGGAACATCCTGGAAGATGGAGTAGGTCTTCAGATTCATCTGTGCTTCTTTATGTGACAAACTCAGTGTTATTTTACATCGTTCTTCACTGCATAGTCCAGAGAGGCCGACAGCGAGAACCTTTTTGTCTAAGCCCAAAATTCTGAACAATCCATTTATAACTCAAAGCTTGGCAGTGATCTCAGACTCTGCCAAGATCCTCTGCCAGCCAGATCTTTGCCTGATCCTGCTCCTACGCCAGTGGCTAAGAAACATCCCAGACATAAACGTGGCTCTTGCCAACATCATGCCTCTCTGCTGCCCAGCCTCCCTGAACCTCAGCTGCCCAGCGTCCCTGAACCTCTGCTGCCCAGTGTCCCGGAACTTCAGCTGCCTAGCCTCCCTGAACCTCAGCTGCCCAGCGTCCCTGAACCTCTGCTGCCCAGCGTCCCTGAGCCTCAGCTGCCCAGTGTCCCGGAACTTCAGCTGCCCAGCCTCCCTGAACCTCTGCTGCCCAGCGTCCCTGAACCTCTGCTGCCCAGCGTCCCTGAGCCTCAGCTGCCCAGCGCCATGGAGGTTTTGCTGTCCAGTGCCACAGAGGCCTCGCTGTCCAGCAACCCAGCCTTGATCTCTCCTTCCGGTGGGGTCGCTGCCACCATTGCCTGCCCCAGTGGGGTCACTGCAGCCATCTCCTGTTCCAGCTGGGTTGCTGCCACCATCTGCTGTTCCGGCTGGGCCACAGTCATCTTTTAAACAATCGATTTAATCTGAAACACAGAACATAACCTGCTCCAGACCAGGTTATGAGTTCAGCATCAGTTACCATGGTGATCTACCCAGGTTAAAAGAAAGACACCTTCCTGACACTGAAAATCCTGGCTTTAGACTCAACATAGCTGCTAACACATTAATCTCGCTTCGTAGTTCACCTGTCTGACCTGCTATTATCAGTGTTAACGGTGTTTTTTCAGTTTTGTTGAAGCGTCTGTCGTTGAGAGATGCTTCGTTAGATCAGAGTTGCTTACAGCGGACGTGGACCAACACTTCGCTCCGGGACATAATGTCCACTTCACATGTACATTCTTGCCTTTTACCTCAAAGAAAATAAAGTAGTGTCTGTACTTCCACTTTGAAAACGCCAACTTTCCCTCCAGACTCACCATGGCTGCAGTTTACCTCTGCTAGTTTGTGTGTCAGGTCCTCCTGCTGCTGCTGATGAAGCTGCTGAACTACAAACATTATCACCTCCATCATCAAACCTCTGTGAGGAAATATATTGAGTTTTTCCACCAGGTCTAACTGTGAGGTGACCTTTGACCTTTGACCATCAGACTGTAACCAGTTCATCTCTGAGTCAGAGTGAAGGTTTGTTCCAGGTTTGAAGAGGTTCCCTCAGATGTTAGGGTTAGGGTTATCTAACCCTTTAGATATCAGGTTGATGAGAACAGGATAGGCTCAGAACAGAACACCTGTAGTCGAGGCTGTCGCTTGTGTGGAGTCATAAAAAAATGTTTTTCAAGGTTTTTCCAGAATTCTGAATCTCAGAGGTTCTTCAGAGTTCAGTCACGAATCTGCTCCAAAACTAATCAGTCTGACTGGTTCAGAAGTTTTTGAGAAGATCTGGAGACAAACTGCAGGTCTGTTGGTCGCAAACACACATTCAAACAATCTCATCATCCACCTGGAGGAACAAATAAACTATATATAGATAGTTTTATGTGAACATCGTCCTGTTTGTAGAACAGATGTGACAAAGTTAAACTCGGTTTTTCAGTATGAACTCTTGTTTCTCCAGCTGTATATAATGTATGTTTTTGTCAGTGATTTATGAATTTTGTCACAGACGGTGTTTGTCTAAAGTTTTCATGTTGAAAGATGTTAAAGGGAGAATTAACAGGATTTTCCTGAACTGTCCCTGAACGCACCACAGAGACAGTTGATTGTTGAGTCTCTTTGTCAGGACGTCAAATACGTTTACAGACGTTTGAGTTGGTAAAACGTCCTGAACAGAAAAATCATGAGGAAATAATCAAATACAGATACAGACACCAGCACACACTGACAGTGAGTCATTGAAGTTGTTTCTCTATTTTTCTACTGTTTGTAAATGTTTGAGCTGATTTGTATGAACTGATGCATTAATTCATATGTACAAGATGTTTGTTGTATTCTGTGAGTTTCTATGTAAATAAATGTGAGATATAATAAGAATAAAGTGCAGCTGGACTGTTGATTGAGACGTTCTATCAGCTGGAACATGTAATGCAACAGCATTTTTATGTAATACTTTAAATTTGACTTTGAATTGTTAGAAAGAATACAGATGCTGCATAAATGTCGTATAACAGTAACTTTTTTATCAACCCTAACCCTAACCTAACCCTAACCCTGCAGGTTTATTATCATACAGTCAGTTATGTGGGACTGGAGCTCATCTGGAGCTCATCTGCAGCTCATCTCTCACAATACTGGAACCATCAGCATCATAGTTTTTATGCACATTTAACACTGTTTGCTCATTTGGTCAGTTTCGGTTGTTCTCAACTGTTTCTTCTCCAGCTGTGCGCCGGTGTGTTTTCAGCAGGTGAGGATCTTTAAATGAGATCAAATGATCTTTGAGTTATTGAGTTTTCTATGAGCCCAGCTGACAACTAAACTACAACCATAACAAAAGTGTTAAGCTATTTAAGAAATGAGATCTAAGCATCTGATTTAAAATCCAGCCGGAAAGACCACAGGAACACCTGGTTCTCTGTCCACCAGTGTCACATCAGAACCAGCAGGGGGCAGCAGGTCACATGAGATGTGTTTACAACTCGTTCTGATGAGCAAAAACTATTATTTTCATTGTCAGTTGATCTGTCAGTTATTTCTTCAATTATTTGATTAGTTTGTTTGGTCCATCAAATGTCAGAAGATGTTGATCAACATCATCAAATATTAAATTCCACCAAAACTTTTCTGAAAAAGTGCAACAGTCATAGATTCATTTTAATCTGAGGTGAGTCTGAGAGTTATGAGTTTTTACTGTTGTTATATACAGTAGTTTAATAGATATAGTCGACATATTTCTTCATTTTCTTGTACAGAAGAGTTTTAGGGACACCCATGAGAAAAAAAATGAGAGGAGGTGGATTTTTTTTTCATCATGCACTTCAAGAAAAAAGTCGAAATATCGAGAAAAAAAAGTTGACATACAGTGTGGAGAATAAAGTCGTCCTTTTGAGACTATAACAACCGACGTAAGTGACTGCTTGTAACTGTTGGTTTGATAAGTCATATACAGTATATAACCTTTATTATTATTATTAGACACAGAGTATCTGCTTGTTTACAGACAGGTTACTGCATGTCCTTGTTCTGTGGGGACAGGTATCAGTGACACACAGGGAGCTCGTCTCCTGCTTGTCATTGCAAAGAGAAGTTGCTGTACCCTGAAGTTGGAGTGTGTTCTACTGTTTTGCTGTGTTGGTGAAAATTAAAATAAATAAATATTGTAGCCACTTATTACCCACAGCCCAGAAGAACTGGGGAACACTAACAGTCAAGAAAAGACAGTAACAAAGAAATACTTTCTCTTTCAGCTCACAAACACAGTGTAGTTATCAGTATCAGGTATTAGGGATGGACCAGAGGACACATTTCAACTTTATTCTCGAAGTGCATGATGAAAAAAAAATCTACCTCCTCTTATTTTTTCTTCTCATGAGTGGCCCTAATGTTCTTCTGTATATTTGACACATTCGAACACAGAACTGAAGTTATCTTGGTTTGTTGTAGTCTCTACTCTCTCTCTCTCTCTCTCTCTCTCTCTCTCTGCAGTAAATGTAATTTCGACCCCCTATTGTCTCCAGAAAGTGATTATAACTAATTTTTAACAGTTTTTTTCCCCTTTGTAGAGCAGCTTCAAACAGTGTCACTCTCATGCAGAGGCAGTAGGGGGCAGCAGTGGGTAGAGTGGCCCCTCTCGTCTCTGGTAGATAAACATGATGAGGTGCCCTCTGAAGAGGCCTCAGCAGCCAGAATCACTTCACTTCACTTTCAGCCAATCAGAACAATGAACACACACTCAGCAGTGTTGGTTTAACTGTCAGTGAACGCATCATATTCATGTCTTCATTCACATTCTGTATAAGTTGTTTCTGTCTCTCTTCACTTCATGTTCGGGTTCAGGGCCTCGATTTAATGCAACTAAACAACTAAACTGTGTCACCTTCAGTAGGTGGAGGAAACCACAACCCTGCCACAGTCACACAGGAAGGAGGAGGGTCTGACTTGATGTGACCATGAAGTGATCACAGTGCAGCTCTCATATCAACGGGAGTGAAGATGGAGGGAACGTCTCTACTGTGGCTGCTCTGTAAGTACTCTGAGAACATCAGCTGAGGAAAAATACAAGAAAAATACTGGAAAGGTTGTGAAAATATCTGTCAAACATGATTTATTTAAAAGAAAATGTTGTTTAAAACTGAAATAAAAGCAGAATATAATGATTTGTAAATCATTTTCAACCTGTGTTGAGTTGAATGCAGCACAAAGACAAGATATTAAATGTTCAAACTGATCAATGTTTCAAATAAAGTTGGAACAGGAGCAACAAAAGTTGTGTAACGCTCCACAAACCTGCTCCTGTCACCTCAGAATGAGTGTATATATAAAGTTGATCAGTTTGAACATTAAATATCTGGATTCAAGTCTCAAAGTTTTTGCAAATTTGCAAAATTTTACATTCTATACAACATGAACAGAAAGTTCTTTTGTAAAGTTTTGTTCACCGGTCATCTTCCTCTCTGTGTTCAGTCACTCCTGCATCAGTATTTTCGTACAGTAACCACACAGAGATCATCACGCACCCTCGCCTTTTTCCTTTTTCTGTGTTTGAATGTCTTTATTGCATCACAGCGTCAGAACCAGCCTGTGTTTCATTTGTCTTTAGTTGTGACGTCACTGCTGAGCTGCACAACAAACCAAGGTGAGTAAACTTCTTCTGTCAGTCTGAAACCTGACCCACTCTTTCTGGAGAGAAGAGTTAGTTCAGACTGTTCACAGTTGATGGTTTGAAATAAGTTTATCATGTAGAAGCCAGAGGCCTCATTTATGTGTAGAAGCAGTTGTAAATAAGTGTGTAGGAAGTGTTTGTGTGAATAAGAGGACTGATTCACTTACAAAAACTTCCCCAGAAAACCAAACGTGGTTAACCACAACCTGCACTGACGAACAAAACAAAACGTCACATGCAATGAAGAGTAGAGATGCTGCCCAGAGACATGAAGGACAGTTTCACAGTTTTGTTAATTCTACAGGTTTTATTAATTAAATTAGTGGTAAGATACAGGATGATTCCTGCAGAGTCTCAGACAGTCGATGTGCAGCAGCTGAAGTGTAAAAGATCACCAGTGTTTCAGCCTCCACATCCTCCCTCCTCCTTCCTGCAGCTCGTCTGACTGTGAGTCCCAGCAGCTCTCAGCTGTTTCCGGATCAGTCCGTCTCTCTGAGCTGTGAGGAGGACGACAGCTCTGCTGGATGGACGCTGAGGAGGAACACGAGCAGAGAAACCAGGACTTGAGCTGTGTCTCAATTCAGGGTCTGCATCCTTCGAAGGAAGCGTCCTCCGAAGTCCGGGTCCTTCGGAGAACGCTCCCCCCCGAAGGATGCGTCCTTCCCATTAACCAAATGGGACGGTCTAGCCTTCGGCCGCGTCACCACCGTTACCCTCACGTCACCATTAGTGCTGGCCAAGCCCGCGAAAGACAACAAAAGAAAAAGGATTAAAATATTTAAAAAGAAATCATAATGATTGATTGACTGATTGATCTATCTATCTATTTATTTATTTACTCACTCCAAACGTTTTACTAGACAATTTACAGTCTGTAGAAATAAAATAGATTTTATCTTATATCAACGTAAAATAATATAAATTTATTGGTCTTTTTATGTACATTATATGAAGCAACCTCCGAACAGCAAACATTTGAACGTGAAGTTTTTAAAGCATCAAGCTAACCATTACTCAGCATTAATAGTCACACATATATATTTTATATAGGCTATATTTATATATTTTAAAGTTATCTTTTTGGCAATCTGTACCTTTATTTATAGTGACAGCTGAAGAGTTGACAAGAAACAGGGCAGAGAGAGAGAGAGAGGGGATGACATGCAGCAATGGGCCGAAGGCAGTCAAACCAGCGGCCGCTGCAGAGGATTAACAGCCGCCTGGGTCGGACGCTCTACCCACTGAGCTAAACGTCCAGCCCGATAGTCACATATTTTCACTGAATTTTGGGGTTTTGGTTTAACATATATGGCGTTTGATGTTCAATGGATGGACGTGAGTAAAAACCGAATATACGTTGAATCCCCACTAGA
>JAJHUR010102625.1:1283-16230 GCA_027495735.1 Lutjanus campechanus
CAACTCTGCTCCACTTCAGATATGTCTAATTTATTTTTGCTGGAAGCCGAGTCAAGCTGCATAGAGCAAATCAAGCTGGGCAGGAAGTCAGATACAGAAGTGGTATAGAACATCTGGTTAGTTTTCAAAATAAAACACCCGTGTAAGCTGGTTGTAAAAATAGACAAAAAAAGAAACCATTTAACTAGATGAAAAAAATCAAGGAAAAATGTCTAAATCAACTAAATCTGAGCAAATCAACAAAATGGGCTAGCAAAACACTCTGAAACACTCCCGGTTGATATGAAGCTGTAACAAGACTATGTATCTATGCCAGTAAGATACTGTTTAGTATTTAGCTAACTCATGTTACAGTAGCACAAGTGGAGGACAGTTGGTAAAGTTACTCATAAATGTGCATTATACAGTGGTATTTACCTGAAGTTTGCTAACATTAGCTACCATAAGCTGGTTGTCGTACCAGGCTAAGTATGGCTGTAACTTTAAAACCCCTCAGCGCCTTGAAATGAAAAACATGCTATTGATTATGAACTCAACTTTTTATTTGTAAGAGGAAGAATGTGTTATTTCTTCTTTCAAAAGTTTCATAGTCTCACTTTAAATTGTCTTAATACAAGGACCAGAAGCAGCAGAAAACACCTGGTTTGATCAAAGGAATTTTCAAACTGCTTTTAAACTGTTACATTTACAAGTTGCATCTTGTGCATTTTACATAACACCAGAAAACAAGACATAATGGTTTATTGAGTAGTTGGCTCACAAAAGCTTTTAACTGACAGCGGTAACAACAGCAGCTGGTCCCAGTGGCTCTACTCAGCACTGCCGTTATAATAAAGTTGCCAACTTCACACACTTTCATAACTGAACAAAATCCCATTGAATTTTTTATTTTATATCTAGTAGTTCTTTTTCATGCTGCTAGTTCCTGTTCCACAAAAGGTTATGCCCTGGATCTCTCTCTCTCTCTACTGAATGCACAGAGATGCTTGGTATTGTTCCTTTCACGTAACTCTTAAGTGAGAAAAATGTGCATAAATGCCTCTTGAGTGTGCATGAGGTTGTGTGTATGTTTTTATGTGTGTTTGTTTAGGAGCGAGTCCAGGCCATGGAGCTATGGCAGGCAGCAGCCCAGGAGCTGGACCGCCTCCAGCAGGTCTACCAGAAGACCGTCTCTGATGGACAAATCCATGATGCTCAGAGACAGCAGCTCAAGGTTCAGTATTTCCACAGTAATATACAGAGCCAGCACGCTAGTAGCCCATTATTAGCACATCAGCCTTTTACCACTAGATGGAGCCATCATGATCGAAAAGAGGTTAATTAGAGCAGCTTGGCCTCAGTGAATGCCTTATATACGCATGAGGTAATTACAAGCATTTAATGTTTATTGAATACCTTTTTTCCATCACAGGATCAGCTTGTTCAGCTCCAGCAACACACACACAAACTTCAAGTGGCCAATCAGAAACTGGAATCGGTAAGTGATGGTTAATTAAAAGCGTGTTAAATTATTGCCTCTTAATTAGCCACAGGATCGAAAAGCTGTGCAGTTCTCTGAAATTAACCCTGCTCTAATAATTAATCTCGTAACTAAGTGAATCGGTTTCTAAATCACGCTGGTAGTCTGCCAGAACTGTCTTGGTTGTATAATGGAGTGTCAGCTCACTTGGTAATCCTCTAACTACCAGAGCCTTTTCTTTTTCCAGCTCATACTGTTACACACTAGTCTCTGTCTCTCTCTCACACCTACAGTCACACATAAATACGCTCATCTTCAGACTCTATGTAGACAGTAATCTGACTCAGGCTCTACCTTACTTGGAGATTAAGGCGGACAGTGTATTGTGCTTATATTTATTCACATAAAAACCCATGCACACACACACACATACACACACATGCATGTCTGTGTGCATGCTTGCTGAGGACACAATGCAATGTGTGAGGAGGGAGTAATACTATATCCCTTTGATGCATTTTTAATGAGAGGGCAAGCCTTGGGCTCTCCCCTCTCTGACTTCTCAAACAAACAGCCTTTTTCAGTCACTGTCTGAAAGAACGATTGACTTTGTAGCCATGAATGACTGACAGAGACAGCCAAGTTTGTTCTAAAAGGACACAAAGTTTCGAGAGATAAGTTTTAGGGGAAAGTTGGATAAAGTTTGAGTGTTTGGAGTCATGCCACACAAATGGCAGTCTTGTCTCTCTTGCCACACACAGACTAACCAACAGTTCCTGAAGACGGTGACAGAGCAGAGCACAGAGATGGAGGAGCTACACAGCCAGCTTAGGTAACTAAATACCTTGGACATTCAACATGGCTGCAGCCAGAGGTCTTGCTCTGTGAATGTGCTCTTAGAGGTTACTTTTACTCATGTGACAGCAATTTCCTACATCTGTTGTGGACTTGGTGTTAGTTGAAACAGTTTGTTTCATGGCCAGTGAGTGGTGTACAATACCACAGGCTGCACCAATAGAAGTGATGGAAGTTGCTGTATGAAAACAGATAGATGCAGCATACACAGTTAGTTTGGTCTGAAAGAGTTCATGCTGAGGAATACAAGTTGAACATACTGTATGTCCATGAGGAAACATAATATTTTCTTTGTGGACTTGGCGATAGACAGTATATGAAGTATGATTAGGCTTTAGAATCTACCTTGTAAATTAAATTAAAAGAAGAGTTCACTATTTTGGGAAATAATATTTATTTGGTTTCTTGCTGAGAGTTAGATGAGAAGATTAATACCACTTTCATATCTGTATGGTAAACATGAAGCTACAGTCAGCAACTGGTTAGCTTAGGTCAGCTTAGCACAAAGAATGAAAAAACTATGGCAAACAGCTAGCCCAGCTCTAGTAATAAAATAAAATAGTAATAAAATTCCCCTTTAAAGCTGAAATTATTAAAGTGAGCTTTAGTGGTGCTGATAGGTGGATTAAGTTACACACAGAGCCAGGCAAACACTTTCTTCCTCTTTACACTCTTTATGCTAAGCTAACAATGCTGGCTTCATATTTACTGTGCAGACATCTTTGGTATATATCCTCTCATTTAGTGAGAAAGCAAATAAATGTATTTCCAAAAACGTGGAACCATTTTCTAATCATATTAATCAAATAAGGCAGTTATCAATTCAAGGTGGCAGCCAGGTTTTTATGTTATCTGCTTACACTATTGTTTTCTCTGTCTTCCTGGTGTAGGCAGGCCAAGGCTGAGCTGAGGACGGCCACGGCTAAAGTGGATGAGATGACCAAATTGCTACAGAATGTCCAGGACCAGATGCAGAGACGGGTGAGAGAAGAAAATGTGCAGAATAAAAAATGTATTGCAGTAGAAAATTTGGGGAAGGTGGGTAAAGAAGTGGAGAACTTGATCAGGACTTAAGACTGAACACAGTCTTGGCTGACATCACTTTGGGCTATAGTTGCCACCCTTTGTCAACATTTTTGACATTTTAAAAACAAAATGATGATCCAATTAATTTAAAAAAAACAATGTGTGTGTGTGTGTTTGTGTATGTAGGAGGAAGATGTGGCAGAGGCTCAGGGCCGAGAGGATGCGGCAGACAGACGACTCCAGCAGCTTCAGGCGGCCTTGAGCCAGCTAGAGACCCGGTGAACAAACCTTCACCTTTTTTGTCCTTTTCTGACCCTTTCAAGCATTACAGTCTTTTGTGAAATTCATGCAGCATTGTGGAACTACTACTACTGCTCACTACTTGACAGGATCTTACCACATTCTGTTTTTCAAAATGACTGAAAATATACAGTAGAGGTAGCCTAATAACATTAACCAATTTCAGAAGGAACAGTATTCAATCTTGTTGAAGCAGTGGGCTGTGTGACTCTTTTGGGAAGACAGAATTTTACATTAAAATTGCAGAGATCCAAGCATCAGTTGGCTGTCTTTCCCTCTGCTGTTGGTACTCACTACCTTTTGTCCATTGCCAGACTAAAAGCTGCATCTCAGGAGGCAGAGGCAGTTCGCAGAGAGCAAACGGTGTGGGAGAGAAAGGTGGGGGAACTCCAAGCACGGTGCACCACCCTAGAAGAGGAGAAGTACGAGGCCTTGGCCAAAGTCCGAGAGAGTGTTCAGGTGGCTGAGGAGGCTGCACTGCAGAAGGACCAGGTGACTCTTTGTTCCTTTCTTTCTCTGTCCCTTTCCCCATTTTCAGCCTTTTTCTCTAGCAGAGGCTGTCCTCCTCAAACTGTTGAGGTGCACTATCCTCCTTACAAGTGTCCACATCCCTTGAAATGTGTTCCTGTGTTTACTGTCTTTCTTCAGGCTCTGCTAAGAGAGAAACAGAAGGCAGAAGAGTTGGAGAAGACAAAAGAGGCCATCAAACAGTTAATCCAGGATGCTGCAGTCCGAACCAGAAAGGAGGTGAATGGCTCACTGAGCAAGCTCTGCTAGGTTGTTTCTGCAGAAGCTGATACAGCCCTGAAAGTCACTGAAAAATCTACAAAATGTTTTGGAATCATAGCTTATTTTACTAAATGCCCTCCATGTAATTTGCTCTGTATGCAACTAAAATCTGCCTTTTAAGCTACCAAATGTATCACACCATTGCTTAAAAGCACTGGATGATGTCAAGATAATTGGTGCCAACTCTGTATACTTAAATTCTCAAAGAAAGTAATATCTGTAAAAAGAAACCACAGAATTTCTGATTTATAATTACAAACATGGCAGCGAAACCCCTAACTTTACTGATGTACTAAGCCAAAAGCAAAGCACTGCTCTTTTTCCCCTGCCTAACCTCAGTCGGGGACATGGTGATTAATGCTCAATTAATGGGTCTTCTTCATCAAGCCCTTCAACTGTTTAATCCTGTTAATGAAGCCTAGTATGACTGCAGCGCTGGCTGTCATCTTAGTCTGGCTGGCCTTCAACAAATTATGGTATTTTAGAGAGTAACTGTTGATGTGTTACACTTTCTCTAAATTGACCCTTTGCTAAGCCACGCCCTCTGTAGCTACTGTTGCTATGCCTGCCAAACTTCAAACTCCATTCTCACACTGCATTTATGGAGTTTACAGTGATAATGGTGGCAGATTTAACATTGAAATTGGGAGTAATTGTTGAAACATGAGGCCTTCAAAACCTTAGAGACGTAAACAAAAGCAGCTTCTCATTTCTAGCTGACGGCCGTGGATTTTGTTGGCTAAAGTAGTGACTCAAACAGATTTCATAAACATAGCTGGCTGATGTAAGCTACTGCTAACTCCTTGAGTCAGCTGAAAAGTCAGTCTCCAACTGACATCTGACACGTTTTAAGAACCCTGTGAAAGTGTAAATGTAAAGTTACCTGCCAGCTGCTTACATGATATAGCATTAATGCTAAAAGACTGAGGCTAAAGCTAGCTTACATCTCAGCAAACATTTGTTAGATGGTGAAATACAGCAGGTATATCTACATGATAGATGACAGAAATAAATTATTAACATGAAAAAAGGAAGCGCGGTGAATCAGTTAGTGCAACAGACTTTGAGACGGTCACCCAACCAAAGCAGCTAGACCGCAATCGCAGATGACTGCTGGGGTAAGAGCCAGGCTAACTCGGCTTAGACTTGAGACAGCGAGCCAGAGATGATTGTCATCAACCCACTTTGATTCTGCATCAGCCCACATCCTCTTCCTCAAACCCTCCACATAACAAATGTAGATGCAGTGGTATCTAGCAAGTTGGGCTGGAGGCTGGAGTGTTAGTTAGCTGGACATGCTAACGTATGCTGTTTATATTAGAGAGATGAAGACAGTGTTTAATCCATTCCTCACATGTGTCTATTTGTGTTTAACGTTTTTGAGAGACAAAAAAAAGACATCACTGTCCCAACTCATGAAATGCAGAGTACCATTCTTCTCAGAGCTTCCTGCACACCTTCAACATATAGAGAAATGGAAAACTTGACACCTCTAGTTATGGTTGCTAAGCTATGATTGGTTGTTGCTCTTTGGAGATGAGCCTTAGTGAAGGGTCAGATACGGACCTTGTATTGCCTTTGGCTTTTTACCTTTCAGGTAGTTTTCTCAGGGAGGTCAGAGGTGGAGGTTAAGCATTCAAGCCAACATGAGGCCATTTTTTTCACCATAATATTCTCTTATTTTCACTTAATGCCATTCGGTGTTGAGATAAGGATGTGTAATGAAGAATTAATCCCAATACTGCTTACATTGGCAGTAGTGCTGACCAGGAAATCATGTTTTCATCATCATCACAATATGAACATGTGCGATAAACAACTTGCAAAAGACTGCCTGAAATGCCATGAATAGGAAAAATCGTTTTATTTACACATGCCATGCATCCACATTCAGCACGTTGAGTATTTGACCTATCAGATGGGAGACCTGGATATCAGGGTTTGGGTTTTTTCCCCCAATACCATTTCTAAAACAATACTTTTAAAATGATACCGTCACCTAAGTGGTGCCCGGACCTATACTTTAAAAAAAAAAAAAAAGAAGCACAAAATGATCATTAACATGAAGGAACAGCTTTTCTCATTGCTAAGAACATTTTGATCTTGAAATTAAACAATATGTCAACTATTAATGGAACACTTAGTAACGGTTACAGTAATGATAACGGATAAATAGATTAAAAACTCCAGCTTCAAACCCGAGGAAAGGCTGTTGTTGCCAGTGGTCTCCCCATCACAGATATAAAGGTCAAGTCATTAAGAAATGTCTCATCTAGTGTTTTAAATCTATCCTCATGTCCGGGACCATCTCTCTGTTTATAACTGTGTCCTATGTGCAATATTTTTTCCAGTCATGGAGTCATGTCTGTGGGTCTTTACTTAAACATTTGTTGGGCATCCCACACGGTGTTGGAATTATTTCGACTGAAATGCAGTTACAGTTCAGACTGTTTAGCTCAGCGTTTTAACCATGTTTACTGTGGCTACTTGGTAGCGCAAGGCTTCCTGCTGCAAGAGGCATGTAGTGCAAGAGTTGCAGTAATGTTAACTGGACAGGTTTGGTGACATGACTGTAACGTCCACAGCAGAGAGCAACTATTTCAGTCAACAGCTCATGCGTATGGCACCCATGTGATTCAGTTTGGTAGGTACCAGTCATATGAGGACCGCTGCCATGTTGGCACTGGATTTCTGTACCCTGTCCTACTGGATACATGGGCCAGGCATTCACACAATTTGGCTGATTACATGAAGCCTCAGCTTGCTATCAGCTATCCTTAGATTAACTGGCATTAATTTGGTGGTGACTGCGAGGTTAGCTAGCACAATGACTGAGGAAGGAGAGAAGAGTGGGAAAATGTGGTGAAAACAGTTTCATTATTTATTTATTTATTTATTTATTTATTTTTATTTATCGCAAGTCATATCTTCATCAAAGTATTGAGCAATGTTGATTTTTCTCATATCATGCTGGCCTAATTGGCTGTCAGACCTCACCAATTTTGCATGTGTGGTGGAGTTCTCTGAAACAGAAGTGTGTTCACAGTTATCAGCTGTTCGGACTCAAAGGTTAAAGGTACTCTGTTGAGTTTTGACCACTAGAATTGCTATGGAGCAGTTTTGCAAGAGTTGACCTCGTTTTCTCCTCCATTCGCCTGCCGAGAGTTTCATGTTATTCCACTGATGGACAGCTGGTGGGTGTAATGTGTTAAGAAATGTAAAAACATGCCAATAAAGGCAAGGAAAACACTAGTAAGCAAAAATAAATGAAGGCATGAATATTCTTCCAAGAATTGGCTCTGCACATGTTTTTAAGGAAGGAAATGTGCATGGGAACCAGATAAAACAAGTTCCACTTTTAAATACACTGCATCATAGCGGTACTAATGGTTTAAAACTCCATAGGGTGTGTTTAAAGAAGAGATGTTTATTTGCTTAAGAATAATCACTCAGATTAGACAAGCAAGCCATACTTAATGTTGCATGCAACCTAAAAATTATGAATTCCCCTTTTCATTATCTCTAGCTCTTTTTACATGCAACTTTTCTATTTTACATTGAATGAAACACTGCCGCTATAAAGCTACTCCAGCATTGGATTTAAACAGCATGCCTGTGTTTGGAGAGCAAATAGTTGTGATGTAACACAACAGCGTCAGCAGCTTGTAACCACGCTGATCAACAAGTGATTCTGCAAACACAGAACGGTGAGGCAGAATAATGATGCGACAGTCCTGCTTTGAACAGGCTATGTAAAAGGTGCCGCTTACAATTTTGGGGGCCATTTTTCCTTCATTTTGATATAGGATAGATGACAGGAAATGAGGGGAGAGAGAGATATAAGCAACGATGTGCAACAGAGATCCCCAGCCAGCACCTGGACAGGTGACACTGAGATTACATGGCCAACATCTTAACATCCAAGGTTTACAGAACGCCCAGAGTAAAATGAAGTACTGAAAATCAGTCAGTTAATGAGACCCTCGGAGTCCATACTTGGTGGCTCAGATTAACTGATTTGTCTGAAGGTTGTTATTTAATGATAAAGATTATTTATCAGAATTCATTTTACTTTTTAGAATTTTATCTCACATTTATTGGACCACAAGGACAGCATAGAACACTACAGCATTACTATGACAAGACAATACTCAGACAGATTTCTCTTCACATTACTATAATAATATTTTTCTTCCTCTGTTTCTTTTAAGACTGTTGTCCCTTTATTTTTCTGTTTTCACAAGCTAGAAAATAGACAGAGAATGCAAATCAAAGTTATTATCCTCCAGAATTCAAGTCAATAAATACAGGACAACAAACAAAATTACCTTTTTATGTTTATTTGCACATTTAATGTTTTATTTTTTCCTCATACATTTTATTTTTATTTCACTTATAAAACCATTTATGACTTTTTCTAACATTATTGCCATTTCAGTCTTCTTTTTCTCTCACCCCATATCTTTGGTTTCAGAGGTGGGGTACACTATTCTAAGGAAAGAGTCTTTATATTTGAACTTGACAACCAAACAAATCCTCCTTCAGTGCTCCTTCAGAAAATTTACCGTCCCTTCCACTCCCCTGTCCCTTCCCCTTGTCCTGTGCGCAGGCACAAACGTTACCTGTTGCTGATAGGCTGAAATACTGTTGTGTGGTTAGGTCTGGGCCAGTTTTATTTACCGTTTATAGATGTTATCAGAGTTTGATTTTAAAAAGTTTATTGGATTAGAATAGCACACCTTTAAAGTCAAATGTACGCTTGGAAAACCTCATTTCTAAAAATGAACTGTCCCCATAAGAAAATCCTTCTGGCCTCAGTGGTGTGGACTGGTAGTCTGAATACGCTAATTTTTCCTCACATTTCAACTTTCCTTGACAGCTTAAGTTCAAAAGTTAAATAACCTACTCAGGTATCTTGTTTTTTGTCTAAATGAACTACCCAGATTGCAGTAGTCATTGCCCACTTTGAAACTGTGTTTCTTTTTCTTTCCGACAGGTGGATCATGTGCGCAAGCAGTGCAACGTTCAAATCCACCGCATGGCTGAGGAGCTGTCTGCACTCCAGCTGGTAAGAACCTGGCCCATTAAGGACAAATTCTTTTAAATATTATACTAAATCCTTTTTTCATTCTCTACCTGTCCACTCAATTATTTTATTTTTATTCTGATACTCCGCTCCCTCTTTTCTTCTCTCCCTAGGAGTGTGCAGATAAAGAGTCTCAGATTGAAAGGTCCCTGCGGGAGAGAAAAGCTGTGGAGGAGGAGCTGGAGAAGGTACTGTATCTGTGAAAATATCAGTGAAACCACATGAAAAAAGCTGTTAAAGCTAACTACAGAGTGCTGATAGTGTTTGAGTCCATGGTTTTATAATTGGGTTCAGGCAATGATTGCTTTAATGCTGCCTGTGATGTTTTTGTTTAAGGTGTATAAGGAGGGCAGGGCAGAGCCAGAGTTTAGGAAGATTGATGCCCTTCACCAGAGGTGTCTAGATGCAGAAAGAATGAAGGACGACATAAGCCTGACTCTGCAAAGCACCCAGAACAAACTGAAAAAGATGGAGATGGAGTAAGTATAACTTGGCTTTGTAGGTTTAGTCTTCACTATTCAGAGCAGGAAGTTCTGTCCATCTTTATTCCATTCATCCATTGCTTCTCCCATCCTGAAAAAGGGCAGGGTTAGCCGCCCATGTGGCTCCATCTCCTGCCAATAATGATGGTTAATATAAATAACAATTTGTCCTCTTCTTCATTTCTCTCACCCCTTTCTTTCCATTTGTAGCTACACCGAGGAGCTGTCACGGTGCCAGGAGGAAGTGCGGCGGCTGCAGGGCTCTCTGGCTGCAGTCCGGGATGACTGTGTCACCGTCAGCGATGAGCGACTCCAGCTGCAACAGGAGAACCTGCAGCTCCGCAGAGAGATGGATGAGTTGCGCAAGGCCACCCTGCTGGTCCAAAAGAAGGCCAAACAACAGGTAACTTAGTGATCAACAGGAAAGGAAGGAAATGAGGGAATATTTGCTCTTTAGAGTAACTGCCAGAAAAGACTAGTTTAAACAATAGTGAAGTTGTATTTTGGTAGTAAATGAAGAAAGGGAAGGAAGTGGCTCTGGAGGGCAGTAGGTTAACCAAAAGAAGGCCAGATTGCTGGACCATTAGAATAATAGAAGAATGGGAGAAGAGAGGAGACAGTATGAGGGGCATAAAGGGAGTAGAGGACAGACGGCCTGCTTAAGTGATTTAGTAAAACTCATTAAGTTTGGGGACTTGTGAAACAGAAACAGAATAACAGACTCTTTCCACCAAAGAGTCTTTTCCTGAGGCCAGTGCATTTTTTTTAAATGTTTGCAAAGGAAGCGCTGCGTATTTACACTATGACAAGACTAAGACTCTTCAAATGTGGTGTAGAGCAGAATAAAACGGATACAAACCAAAACGGTTAGTTTAGTTAGTGTATTTGCACGTTAACATTTACTGATTAGCACTTAACACAAAGTACAGCTGAGGCCGATGGAAATGTAATGGGGTTTACAGGTATTCTGTCAAAAACTGTCAAAGCACAAATAGAAATTTTGACTTGATGATGGTGATAAATGAAAAGTGAGTGGATCACCAAAATCAGAACAATTCATCCTGGGGGGGGGGGGGGGGCATGAAACTATGCATCAAAGTTCACAGCAATCCATCCAAGAAATGTTAAGACAACAAATGTCAAACTCATTGCGGCATTAGAGGAAAAGTCAGAGGAACATCAAAGGCATCAGGCTGTACAAAGTCTCATCTCAGTCTGTCCAGTAGTTTTGAGATATCTCAATCAGGACCAAGGTGTTTGACCGACAGACTGACATTGCCATTTCTAGAGCTGTGGTGCTGGTGGTGGTCAAATCTGATGGAGCAGAAATTTTCAGCCTGGAATGCAGTGGGATCCAGCCTAAAACCCCTGGATCCCACATTTCCTATAATGCAACTCAGTAACTTTATAACTTTTGTTAGACCATCCCTGCCTTATTTTTTTCCAAACTCCACCAAGCACCTTCAGTTTGTAACTCAGCCCTCCTGACATAAATTTTCTGTCTCTAAACCCAAGCTGACATAACCCTGATGACACTGTCAGGATTATTTTCTCAAACTCTAGAAAGCTCCCTCTAAAGCCACAGATGACATTGAACAACAGTTTTTCAGGCTCAGTAGTAGTACTCAGGATGAGTAAACTAATCTTCATGTGTAAAGTCAGTGGAGTGCCTCTTTAAGAGGAGTGGTAGAAAAGATGAAAGCAGTCGGAAAAGAAAAAATGGATTTGTTTTGCCTGCTGATCTGAAGTGTTTGCCAAACAACCATTTGGATTAACAGTTGGAAAGCTCGTACTGACAGAAGTAGAGACTTGTGTAGAAGGTGATTGGATAGTTGTCAGAAGTTAAAAACTGAGATAGGTGGACAATCAAATTCATGCTTCACACACAAGTCATGCTTATATAAAGTTATACTATCAAATAACATAAATAGCAATTATTTGAATTAGTTCTGACAAGTTAGGGCAAGTAAATCTTCATCTGTTTAAATTAATTCTTGTCCAGCGGGGTGACCTTTCACACCCAACGTTTCACTCTGCTGACCACTCCCCCAGGTGTCACAGATGGAGCAGGAGTACAGCCTGAAGGAGCAGGGACTAGATGCACGGGTGCGGGAGCTGGAGGAATGCAGCCGAAGCACCAGTGCTGATCTGACTCGCCTTCTTACAGCGCAGCAGAAGAGTACTCAGCGCTGGAAAGAGGAGGCCAAGAACCTGATTCAGTCCTTCGAGACTAAAATCACAGGCCTCAAGTAAGAACTTGTGATGATATATTTAAAATTACTAATGAAATGAACGAAGGATGCAAAATATGCACTGAGCTTTGGGACTGAAAGGTTGCCGGTCTAAATCCTGTAAATGATAGGAAACCTAAATGAAAAAGATGGAAGCTTGCTCTAATGTCTTTTAGTGTGACCGGGTACTTTCCTTTCGTTCAGTGTAGATAAAAGGTAGATTATGAGTTGGTCAAATGAGCAAGCAGGCTGAGCAAATGGTTTCGGTAACTGACAGACTGCTCAAACAACACTCTTCTCATCCCCAATTTGATAAAGTTTAAAATAAGATGAAATACACAAATTAATATTTAATACAATACTCTGTTTGTATTACACTTAAAAGTGTTTTTATGAAATAAGAAATAATCCTTCTTGTGATACTTCTGATACTGCCTAAGGATAGTTTCTTTATTATATCAGTTTTATCACAAACACTGGATTAAAGACTAAGCAACAGCTAAGGTGCAGCAGCAAAGATTTTGATAACATTTTTGAAACAGAAATTGACTTACCTCTTGGAGTTGTTTTGCCCTCAGCGACAGCTGTACTACGCAGAGATGTGTTGGAAATATTGAACATGCTGAAACACTTGAAAATAAAGCTTTATAAATGTTTTTGTCTCTGAGAGAAGTGGCTGAGCTCTTTTTAAAAAATGTCTTTTTCAGAGCAGAGCTGAATCGTCAGAAGCAGCGGTCACATGAGCTAGAGATGCAGCTTGAAACTGACCATAATACCATTGCTGAGGTTTGTGTAACATGTACACACACACACACACACACACACACACACACACACACACAAACAACCCTGCAGATTGAGTTTAGTGTGAAAGACAGATGAAACAGTGAGCAACTGCATAGAAAAATTCTGGTCTTGTAAGAGAAATGTGAAGTGTTTGTCCTGCACTGTAGGACACTGTCTTCTACCTGAGCGGAGAAGCTGCCCTTTGCTGTTCAGGCCTGATCAGCTGCTGTTAGCCTCTGTAAATGTCAGGCCTCCTTTGTTACAGCATGCTCAGACAAGCAGGTACAAAAAGACAAGAAGCAGGAGGCATATTACTATAAATCTGCAACATCACCATCAGATGTGCCAAGCAGCATCAAGCAGCGAAGATGAAGGCAGCTGGGAAAAGTTTAAGTTTATGTAGTCCATCCAATGGACTTGAACAGAATATTTGCTGACTGTTTATTTCGCATTCATCCAGTAAATTTAAGCTAATTATTTAGTGCATAAAGGGTGAAATAATGTTAACGTGAATGATGAGATCCAGCAGTTTGAGGGTTTGAGAAATGTACGATGAACTGAAACAAGATCGGTTTGAGTGACACCAACTAATAATGTGAGGATTGACTCACAATTTCTGCATATTTTTAAATGCAGAGCCCACATCTCCTCAGACCAAGGAAAAAAGTATGCCTGTGGAAATGCATAGTGATAAGTGTACATATTGCAGTGACTTTTGTGTTTCACTCCATGTAACTAAGTGGTATGTGTGCGTTTGTGCAGTACGAGAGGCAGCTAGCAGAGTACCAAGAGAAGACAAGTCGTCTCCAGAGACGACTGACACAAGCTGAACAAAGGGCAACTACTGCTACACAGCAGGTATGAGTGATTACAGTATGTGCCCTGTGCAGAAATATGGTGACTTGGCGTGACTGACTTATCTGACTGAATATGAATGTGAAGATGACGTTATTTATTTATTTGTTGTCTTATATGTTCTTTGTTTTTAACAGCTGAGTATGTTGGCGTCACAGCGAAGGAAAACAGCCATGGTTGATCCAGACACTATATAAGTGTCACTTTGCCGTAGGAAAAACAATGTAGCCATCTGAGTTTAGAACATGTTGCCCCTCCTTTAACATGACATTAACATTTTGGCATAAGACAGCAATGGTGTCATCAGTTTTCTGGTGATTCAATGGAAACCTGTTCCAAGCACTAATATATTACCAGATGTTTTCTAGTGAGTTGTATTTATAACAGTGGAATGATGTCTTTTGTGTAGTATGTGAAATAAACTTTATTTATAATTTCAAAATAAACACTTTCAGAATACATCCTGATCTCTACTGTATGTATAGTAATGCCATGCTTTGTGTCTTGAATATGTGCTTATTTGCAGAGGTGCAAAGAGTACTGAAAAACTCTACTCAACAGCAATGTCTTTTCCAGAAATCATGACCTGCTTATTCAAGATAATCAGCAGACCTTGCAGTTTCATATAGGAACTACTCTATTTCTACAGTAGAATCTATTCATGTCCGTGAATGTTCTCATTCGTCCAGGTCATTGTAATCTCAGGAAAAATTAAATCGAAACACTACACTTTGAGCACCAATAGCTGAGGACCATCTGCTCCCTTTTTATTCAAGAGAAGGTAGACATCTCTCTGGCAAATATCTCCAAAACTCAACAACAAGCACCCAAACTATCTAGATGGATAAATAACACTACATGGTAAAAGGAAAAATGTGTATTTTTAATTTTAAGGTGAACTGTCCTTTAAGGAGTACAATTACACAGTGAAAAAAAAATACTTAAAGCACACGAACCCAAAAAATAACTTCCATCCCTGCTTATTTGTATTCGTCCAACGACAAGGGTATGAAAAAAACTCATTGTGAAACAAAATCAGCAACGTGCCTTTGTTTGCTTGCGTTGCATGCCGGGAGAG
>JAJHUR010102627.1:0-10928 GCA_027495735.1 Lutjanus campechanus
GTCATTTTTGCATTAAAGACAGAAGTGTTCAAATACAATGCCTCTGTACTGCTTATAACTTAGAAGTATTACAAAACAATAAATGATACATTCAAGAGGCTTCAAGAGGTAATTTAACTGACCTCAATGCTAAAAGACAAAACAAAAACATTGCCACAGTAAACACTAAACCAAAAAGTGCAATTTCTGTAAACTCTTATTGCAGCTGCCAAGACATCAGACAAGCCTTTATACTTGCCTTTAAAAGTGCAATTTGTGTAAACTGTAAACAGAAACAACCATGAGGACAGTGACAAATGGCTAATCTTTCTTTACAAGTTCTTGAGTGTACGAGAAGGACCAATCTGCAGGGTTAATGCTACTAAGTGCAATTTACATTGTGTGTGTGTGCTCTACTGCCCGAGGAGTTTCGTGGGAATACCTGATGCATTGGATTTGGCAGGTAAGAGTGTTGTGATGGCATATAGCCTTGCTGGGCTAGTGTTGTGGGGTAGAGTGGAGGTGGAGGTGGAGGTGGCGCCTGTGCTGTATGGAGTGTTTCCCGCAGGAAGGAAAATCCATCGACAATGGAGGATGTAAGCCTACCAGTGTATTGGAAACTTTAGAACAGTTATCAGCTGCCCTTTTTTCTGAGGCTTCAATGATGTTAAGGAGTTGTCTTTTGATACGCTGGTCTTCCTCAACAGCATTTTGCTGCTGAGTCTCTGCTGAAAGCCGTTTCTTCAGATGCTCCTGGCGGTGTCCTCTTAGTTTGGCCTTTACAAAGTAGATCAGAACAAAATTAATTACAAAAGCATACCTTGCAGCAAAAGCAGTGTTACAGACATTAATCTTCTAATCTTCCTCTCTGTCTCTGTCTCCCTCTCTCTCTGTCTCCTTCTCCCTCCCTCCCTCCCTCCCTCTTTCTCTCTACCACACACACACACACACACACACACACCAATATTGCTTGCTTGGTTTGTTACCAAGGTTGGTAGATTTGCATAATCGAGCATGATCTGACAACAAAACATTAACAAACCACGAACCTTTAAACAAATTAATGTAGGAATACGTTTAGGCTACAATGAAATGAACTTATCACACCACATCCGTCTGATGAGGTCAGACATACAAGTAACTAAGCTACTAACGACAATTGTACATACGTTTAGACAATCTCGCCTCTCCTTAACTGGTGGTACCGGTGGGGCCACACTGTAATCATCAGGATCTCCTTCAACGTCTACTTCAGACACGACGCTAGCATCACTGACTTCCAATGCTGACGGGCCTTCAGACGAGGCTCCGGGGGGGGGGGCCTTGAGACGAGGGCTCCAGGTCAGTAGTTTCAACACCGGTAGGCAAAGTGGTGGTGGCCGGCGAGCCACCCCACACCTTCTCGCACAATTCAAAATACAGGAGGACCACTCTTCCATGCCCCGACCTACGACCTGTATCCACAGCACCTCTGTATTTCACCCGAACTGCCTTAAGCTTGGTTGTGAGGATGGCGCGGGTGATGTCCTCCTTTTGATGAGGAAAGTCAGTAGATGTGTTGGGGTAGTGCTCTACAAAGAGGGTCAGTATGTCGGCATATTTACTTTGGCACGTCTCCCAGTCGATGTTCTCCTGTAATTTTGTCGCTTTGTAATCTAAAGTTACATTCAACAGGAACTCTACCTCAGCGTCAGTCCACACAAATGATGTTCCTGGCGCCATTTTTCTGTAGACAAGGAAGAGGGAGTGACTCGTTGCTGTTGTTGCTATTTTCAGGATTCTGATTGGCTAACGTGGGCTTCAGCTTCTCGTTACACTGCCACCTACAGTTTTGGAATGTCCTGGCAGCAGACATACACGGGTTCGTGTAAACGCAAAGTTTTCTGTGAACGGATACGTGTGCACGGAAATATTTTTGAAAACGGAGAGGGTGAAATGTCCATTTCTGAAAATAACCGTGTTCGTGTAAACGGGGCCTCAGTGACATTTAATTTGAAGGGACGTGCATTAGACTGTTTTACACTGGTATAACCATGTCATGACATGTTTATTACCTTGGTCATTAGGTGTCATTCAGATAATTGTGTCCTCTTAAAGCAACGCTGACATTGGGTACAGTTACAGCTTGTTTTATCAGAATATACATGGAACAAAATACCGTTATAATAATAAAATACTGTATTTTCACATTAAAATGTTTGTTCTTACAGAGGTTAGAAGTATATTTTAAATCAATAAATGCAGTGAAAGCAAAAAGAAGATAATCGATGAGTAACATTTATAACTCCTGAAATAAAATTAAATGTTTTTTCTGGGTGTCTGCAGTTTTAACTTTATAAAATAAAAGTAAGCTAAATCACTGCTGTACTTTATGTCAAGTCCAACTGGTACCAGTTTAGCTCGAGTCCAGTAAATGATTCATGACACCGTTACAACTGTTCTTAGATTTTCATCAAACCTCACTCACAGATTCCACAACAGGCCTGATCATGACAACGACATCTCAAACAGCGTCAGCTTTGCATAAGAGACACTTGATGACAACCGTCATAAAGTCCAAAGTCCAATCTGACAGACGCTCGTTTCCACGAAACGTTTGTGACTGCGCTGCGTTATTATAAGTCATGATGAAGAGTCCAGACTCTGTCTCTCCTCTTCATCTCCTCGGTGTGTGTCTGTGTGCAGTTTGTCTGCTGTGATCTAAAACATCCTCACTGATGTAAATGAACCTGCTGCATTAATACAAAAACATGAATATCAAGAATCGTTTTATCATTATATAGACTGAGCTAAATATAGGTGAGGATTTTTCTCATCAGAAGAAATAAACTATTAACAATAATAATACTAAATAAATAAATGCATATAAATAAATAACCTTTTCCTATAATACTGTTTTGTTTTTTTTTGTTTTTTTTTAAAGTTATATTTTTGGGCTTTTTATGCCTTTAATGGATAGTATAGCTGAAGAGCAGACAGGAAGGGGGGTGAAGAGACGGGGGATGACACGCAGTAAATGGCCGAAGGCGGGATTCGAACCAGCGGCCCCTGCAGAGGACTGATAGCCTCCATACATGGGGCGGACGCTCTACCCACCGAGCTAAACCTCCGCCCCTCCTATAATACTGTTTTTAATTTTGTGTTACATTGTTTGGAGAAATATCCATTACACGGTTTCAAATTTGCTTTAAAGGTTTTGTTTGTTTTTTTTTACTACATTTTGCACAATAAATGTTCCTAAAATGGCATTCTATATATTATCTATATATTTTGAAGTGTGTTTATTCTGCTGTAATGTATCTGCTATGTGAGTATGTTCAGAAACCGTCATTTTGACATATAAATACAGAAGAAAGGAATATATATTGTTACCGCACGTTTCAAATTATGCTGCAATATAAATTTTAGCCCATATCGCCCAGCCCTGTTATCTACTGTCTCTCTCTCACACACACCGTCCCATGCAGAGTACATTCATACAGCACAAACTCTCACACTCTGAAGCTTCTGTACCTCTGTACACTGCATCTTAACACACATGGCTCTTCCTCTGTGTGCTCTTTATTGAATAATAATGTGATATTGACACAAGATTAATCTGTTTACAGAACCAAAGCATTGTGAAGAGACATGAAGCTGTTATGTCACCTCAGACTGTACATTAATCAGAAAGAAGAGGAACCTTTTGAAGATGATAAAACATGACTTTATTTATTTTAATGGCAGTTTAAACAGAAGTTTGACATAAGAGAAGAAGGCAAAAGAAGCAATGGATATTTTACTAAGCAATGACCCAAACTGTCCACTGAAAAAGCCGACAAAATCTACAAACTAAATGTAGTCATTCAAATTAAAGGGATAGTTCAGGTTTTTTGATGTAGGGTTGTATGAGGTACAGTGTGCACTACTGTTGCTCGGTGAACATGAACTAACTAGGTGTCTAAAATACATGTTAGTGATGACTCTGTGAGAATAACCCACTCAGTATGTACTCACCACTATGCCGATGTGATGATGGGTGAAGATCTTAAGTTCACAAAACAATCCTGGAGTTTTAGGAGAAACAGAGTAGCAATAGGGTAGAAATATCAGCTGTAGTATGTAGCCGGTAGGATGTAAACATGGCATCGATCTCATGAGACTTCGTATATATCCTAATGGACGCATGTGTGGAAGTCTTGCAAGATTGATGCCATGTTTACATCTTACCGGCTACATGCTACAGCTGATATTTCTGCTAAAAACATGGCGAAAATGGCGTCTTTTGCGGTTAATTTTTAATGTCGCGGCTTGCAGACACTTGGATTACACCACACAAGCAGGATGGAGACTTTTTGTGTTTGTTTTGTGTTCTATTTTTAACGTTTTATCCGTGGTCACCATTCACTGCCATTGTACTGGATGAGGCTGCTACCCTGTTTCTCCTAAAACTCCAGGATTGTGTTGTGATCTGAAGATCTTCACTTATCATCACATCGGCATAGTGGTGAGTACATACTGAGTGGCTTATCATGGAAAGTGTAGTATCCTTTTAAATAGCGTTTAAAAAGTTTAAAGTTTTTTTTTTAAAAATACACGAAAGAAGACCAACTTCCGGTTGTGACTTCCGGCATGGATTGGACATATGGTGGCGCTTTTTGTCCGCCATCTTGACTGCAGGAAGGTACTCTTTTCTCCTGCAGGTAAAACACTGACTGTGGAGACGTACCTCATACAACCACATTTCAAATAATCTGAACTAGTACAATCACAAAAATAAAACCATGAGGTTTCCTGTAAATGTGCAGAGACACACAGTTTATAATCAACATTCAGTCTGTGGAGAGCAGCTGCGATCCAGTAAACGTCTCCGTCCCTCTTGAAGACGAGAAGATGTTTCCTCTGACTCTCCAACAGACTGATGGATGAGGTCAAATATGAGCAGGACCTGCTGACTTTAAAAACTCTGTTTCTGTTTGTAAGATGGTTTAATGTAAAAGTAATGCACAGATATAAAAATAACTGCAGTGGAAAAACACTGGACTGTGTGACAGTTTGAACAGTGAACACCTGCAGCTGCTGATCAAAATGTTTAAATTCATCCAGGTTTTAATGATAAACTTATAAAAAGAAGAAACGTTTTTATTGTATTTTAGTTGTGTGATTTGTTTTAAAAGTATTTTAAAGAAATAACATTTACATAACTATCGTAAGTAATATAACTAAGTCATTAAGAAATATCAAACAGAAAAGAATATATAACATTTATTTCACAACAGTAAATATTGGGGATATGTAAGATTTATTTAATATTTTGATGATAGTAATGTTCTTGTTACGACAGAGGATTAGGGACACATTAAAAAAAAATTCACGGACTTTGAGATTAAAGTCGTAAATTTACGAGAATTAAAGTAATAAATTTACGAGAATAAAGTCATAACAACAAACAAAGAGATACTTAATCTTTTGGCACATGAGCTTCACATCATCATAAGTATCAGGACTTTTAAAAGAATGTGCAAGAAATTGCATCTTTTCCGGAGAAAGAACCAGGCGGACTTGGAGGAAGTCGCTGCTTTTGTGGAGGGGGAGATGGCTGCTGGACCCGGTTGCCTGCAGGGTTACCGGTGGATGCATCAGTGGGCCATTCTGAGAGGTTTCGTGGTTTCCCAAGAAACTATCCGGCTGATCATCAAGATTTTAAACCCAGAGGGAGTCGCCGGCAGTACACATCCATAATTCTCATAAATTTACAACTTTAATCTCGTAGTCTGTGAATTTTTTTTAAAATGTGGCCCTAATCCTCCGTCGCATCCTGTCTATGAAAAAAAACTATTTGTTTTTTCTTAATTAGTTTAAATAAATGTGACTATTTCTTGATTATAATTAAGTAACATTTACTTTATATCTTCATAAATGTGAAACTGAGTGTTGAGTGAACTTTACTTGATAGTAACAAGTGAGTCGTTCTTAATATCACAGCAGTAAAATTTACTTAACTTGGAAAATATGAGAACACATTGTCAGTTGGAAAGTCATCCTCCTGTGGAGAAAACACACATTCAAGTGGAACAGAATTTATTGCATAATAATAACAACAATAATAATAAATTAATGATAATAATAATGATATCACAAAATGTACAGAGCTCTGGTGTCTGCTGAGGTGGAATATTTTTGTTTGTGTGAATATTATTAATGTTCATTAGTGAATGAATCTTATTTATAAATCAGAGCTGCAGCTGCTGCCAAGGGAGTAGGTTTGATTTTGACATTGGTGGGGACACAAAAGTGCTCCAAGGAAACACTCCTGAAAATTGATGGGTTTTTTTGTATTTGTAATCATAATTTCACGTCATGTAGAGCTGATCGAACAAACAATCATAGTCAGAAAAAAATCAGTAATTGGCATGTTTATAACGCATATCTGAATATCTAAAGAGAATACAAGAATTGAATGCATTCTGCAAAGTAATAGGTTAAAGCAACTAATGAAAGACAAGGAGGCAACTTCGAAGATTGTTCATCATCACACTAAAATTTGTCACAATGCTGAATCTCATGACTAACATATCCATCATTATTTAACCTTAATTGTGAATTTCCAGCTTCTCCTTCAGCTTCTCCTCTATTTCCTCCAGCTTCTCCTTCTCTAACTCCTCAAGCCTCTCCTCCATCTCCTCCAGCCTCTCCTCCTCCATCCTCCTCCAGCCTGTCCTCCTCCATCTCCTCCTGCCTCTCCTCCTTCATCTCCTCCAGCCTGTCCTCCTTCATCTGCTCTAGCCTCTCCTCCTTCATCTGCTCCTGCCTCTCCTCCTTCATCTCCTCCAGCCTCTCCTCCTTCATCTCCTCCAGCCTCTCCCCCTTCATCTGCTCCAGCCTCTCCTCCTCCATCTCATCCAGCCTCTCCCCCTTCATCTGCTCCAGCCTCTCCTCCTCCATCTCCTCCTGCCTCTCCTCCTTCATCTCCTCCTGCCTCTCCTCCTTCATCTGCTCCTGCCTCTCCTCCTTCATCTGCTCCAGCCTCTCCTCCTTCATCTCCTCCTGCCTCTCCCCCTTCATCTGCTCCAGCCTCTCCTCCTCCATCTCCTCCTGCCTCTCCTACTTCATCTCCTCCTGCCTCTCCCCTTTCATCTGCTCCAGCCTCTCCTCCTCCATCTCCTCCTGCCTCTCCTCCTTCATCTCCTCCTGCCTCTCCTCCTTCATCTGCTCCAGCCTCTCCTCCTCCATCTCCTCCTGCCTCTCCTCCTTCATCTCCTCCTGCCTCTCCCCCTTCATCTGCTCCAGCCTCTCCCCCTCCATCTGCTCCAGCCTCTCCTCCTGCCTCTCCTCCTTCATCTGCTCCTGCCTCTCCTCCTCCATCTCCTCCTGCCTCTCCTCCTTCATCTGCTCCTGCCTCTCCTCCTTCATCTCCTCCTGCCTCTCCTCCTTCATCTCCTCCTGCCTCTCCCCCTTCATCTGCTCCAGCCTCTCCCCCTCCATCTGCTCCAGCCTCTCCTCCTCCATCTCCTCCTTCATCTGCTCCAGCCTCTCCTCCTCCATCTCCTCCTGCCTCTCCTCCTTCATCTCCTCCTGCCTCTCCCCCTTCATCTGCTCCAGCCTCTCCTCCTCCATCTCCTCCTGCCTCTCCTCCTTCATCTCCTCCTGCCTCTGCTCCTTCATCTGCTCCAGCCTCTCCTCCTTCATCTGCTCCAGCCTCTTCCCCCTTCATCTGCTCCAGCCTCTCCTCCTCCATCTCCTCCTGCCTCTCCTCCTCCAGGGATACACTGATCATAGAGTTTGTTGGTGAAAACTGTCCAGGAAAAGTAATACGAAATGATTCAGTGTCTGTATTCTTAACTAAACACAGAGCTGTGCTGTAAATATAAACATAAATTGCCCTCTTACACCGTAGGTATCAGTTTTTATGGCCATATGCATTGCTTTAAGCTTGTAATTGTAGATAAACCTGTTTTGAAATACCTTATCACATGTAATTTTTAACAAAACCCTTTCTAATACACATCCATCATTATTTAACCTTACTTGTGAATTTCCAGACTCTCCTCCATCTCGTCCTGCCTCTCTACTGTCTGTCACCTGACAAAAATATGTTGATGTATGACATATGAACATATTAGGGATATGATGATCATAGAGTTTGATGGTAGAGTTATTGCCTGAGCAAAAAAGGCTTTTACTTTCAATTATTACATGTAATTTATTCCCCAAAAATATGGATGTATAAAATCACATGAGCATCTAGAATCTGAGGTTTTATTGTATTTTCCCCACAAACTTTCTTTACTTGTTTTTAAAACAGTTGCTTTCTTCCACACAAATACATGAAAATAAAAAGTAAAATAACTTTAAAAAGTGTATCTATTTGGCATTAAATATTTATTCAATATCTGTATTGTTGAGCCTCTACAGTTTTATACCCTTGAAGTAACTTATACTTTGACTCCTAAAGAAGTGTCTTATGTCCAGTTTTCTTTTCTTTGACATCCTTCAAATCCTAATTACCAAGCACGCACGCACGTGCGCCCGCGCGTGTGTGCGTGCGTGCGTGCAAACATACACAAATAGAAATGTAAATGTAAATGACACCACTGATTTTAAAATCCGTCTAGCTGACGTGACCCAGGCAGAACAAATGCCAAACATGTTGACAAATAGGGAGGGCAAAACGGAGCTTCAGAATGTAGACCACTGTGTGTGTGTGTGTGTGTGTGTGTGTGTGTGCGCGTAAACTCACAGAAATCGTTGTCTCTCCACTTTTTTTTTTTACACTTAATAGACTCGCAGTTGCTAGCTTTTACAAGCAGATGGAGTGACAGCGGGGACGGCCAATCACATATGTTAGCGAGAAACCGGCAAAGCCAATCGGAGAGCGATATTTAGGTTAGAGGCAGGACTTCTAGCAGAGACCGACTGTTAACCCTTTGTGTGCCATGATCATTGACTAAACACTACGGACAGCGGTTGTATTGATAGGGACTACACATTAGTGGCTGGATATTGGTAGGGACTTGTCCCTAGCGTCCCTACCCAATTCTACGCCCCTGGCTGCTGCAGTGAACTCAGACTTTAAACTTCATGTATCGGGTCTCCTCAAAGTGATCACCTCCTGTTAGACCACTGTCAGCGTTAAAAATGATGGAGCAGTGACCTCTAGTGGCCTCTATATACATCACATCTCAGTAAGTCTCAGTATACTGAGGAGATCCTGAGCTACAAGATCGATGTCCTTCACTGTGGACCACTTTCAAATTGATTTAAAAACTAAACCTGACCTTCGATCAGCATGAGGGTGAGGAGATAATGACTGAATTTTCATTTCTGAGTGAAGTCTCCCTTTAAAAATGTCATCATGACTTACTCTTAATTTCTGTCAAAATCCTGTTCTTACAAACTTGTCTTAGACTTTTGGACCAATTGACTCTTCATGAAGCCCCGCCTCCAAACAGCAAGTGTCCAATCATATGTTAGGAACCAGAAGTAGGGCTGTAAAACTTTTAATTTCTCTACATGTTAAAGTGGTGTGTACGAGGCTTTACCTGTTCGGCCTGGTTTGGTCTCCTATCTCTAAGAGGAATTCCAGGCTCCTGCAAAGAGATTCACACAGAGTGATGACTTCATTTTCAGAAAGGAAATGAGAACACATAAAACTGTCACATAATCCTTTTTTTTGTCTTTTCTTTTTGTCATTGACACCATTTTATTTCTGTTGTCATGTGATGTATTTACCTCCGTCTCACGTGGACAACATCCACACCACCTGCAAATGGTTTGATACAGTGAGTCAAAGTTTCACTTTCAGAAACATAAAATGGGCAGGTTTAACATTAATGCTGTTGAACATCATCAGACATTATTATTATGTGTTTGTGTAAGAAATGTGACCTGTAAATAAAACTGCTTCACATCATAACATCTGTTTTTTACAGTTTGGACTCTTCTTCTAAACTTGTAGTAAACTGTGCTGATAAAGAGAACGATGCTGAGTCAGCAGATATTATAGTGAGCTCGCTAATTAAACTGATTCATTCAGGTCAGATACAGACCTGTGTTGCTGCTGTTGGCCCGACTGTTGGTCCTGCTGTTGGCCCGACTGTTGGTCCTGCTGTTGGTCTGATTGTTGGTCCTGCTGTTGGTCTGATTGTTGGTCCTGTTTTGAATAAGAAGCCAACCACAGCGGCTAGTTCACAGTTTCAATTCAAAGAGAGAATTGATTGAAAAGAGCTAAATTGAAAACAAATATAGGTTCCTGAATCAAACCAATATGATGATGGCACAGTTCACATTTTTCTGTACTGACACTTCCTGTTTTGAGTGTGTTCATACTGTCAAAATACAATACTTTAAATGAAAAAACATAAAATATGAGATTGATCTTGCAAGACTTCCACACGTGTGTCCATTAAGAGATCACAAAGTCTCGCGAGATCGACGCCATGTTTACATCTTATCGGCTACAAGCTACAGCTGATATTTCAGCTAAAAACATGGCGTAAATGGCGTCTTTTGTGGTTAATTTTTAATGTCGCCGCTCGTGGACACTTGGATTACACCACACAAGCAGGATGGAGACATTTTGTGTTTGTTTTGTGTTCTATTTTTAATGTTTTATCCGTGGTCACGGTTCACTGCCATTGTACTGGAAGAGGCTGCTACCCTGTTCCTCCTAAAACTCCAGGATTGTTTGGTGAACTGAAGACCTTCACTTATCATCACATCAGCATAGTGGTGAGTACATACAAACTGGCTTATTCTCACAAAGAGTATCACTTTAAATTTAAGTTAGCATGTTAATGGTAATTCCCAGTAGGATAACATCAGATTTCATTCCATATATTCAAACTGAATGGCATGCCATAATATATATATATATATATATATATATATATATATATATATATATATATATATATATATATATATATATATATATATATATATATATATATATATATATATATATGTAT
>JAJHUR010102631.1:850-16124 GCA_027495735.1 Lutjanus campechanus
AAGTTCAGCACCTGCCATCTCCGCTGCAGCCTAACCTATTGATTGACACCTCACTTGAGCCAATAGGAGCTCCCATGCTCTGTCTAGAACCAAAAATAGCCAATGAGAGTCCGAGTTGAAAGGAAGAGCCTGCCTCTCTTCTTCCACGTAAAGACAGAGCAAATTGTAACAGATTGTGCATATGACTGGCGCTTTGTACAGTCAATGAAATCCCCAAAATGACAATATGCAGGTTTTACAGTAAAGCCAGAATGTAGACATTAGGTACATTTAGGTTCCTGTGAGATGCTTTTTATATGGTCTGTTTTCCACCACAGCACTAGTTTTGATGCCCTTAATGCACAAAGCAAATGATTTAAGAAAATACCTGGATATTTCCTCAGATAAACGTGTAAACATTCATTTTCTGTGCTATTGTTATCACATTTAAGACCAGGTAAAGGTTAATGATTTGGTCCCATTATGTTTTTCAGCTAGTAAGTCACAATTTTATCTGCAGACATTTTTACGTTTTAATAAGTGTAAAAAATTAGTAACTATTTGTGTGTTTAAATTCACTTACAGTGATTCTGACTGCTGGGGGAAAAAAATCTTATTTCCTTTCAAAAGAGATTAAGGCTGTGCATGTACACATGGTTCCAGAGCAGCTTTCAGTTTACTTTGGGTATAATTTGGATCGGCGTTTTCCTGCCAAATGTGCAACTGGTTACTGCATTTTTCCTCTGGCCTGTTGTGCTGTTTAGATTGTTTTGATGTGAGCTGCTGAGTTTTTTTGGAGACATCAGCTGTGAGGATGTCTGCCTTCTGTTGAATGTCATGGAACTCAATGTCTCTCCGCTTGTGGTGGCCAAAGCGCCAAAAAGCACATTCAAAAACAAAACTCCAGCAATGTCGCTTTCCAGAAATCATGTCCCGGTTACTGAAGATAATCCTTAGAGCTCTATTAGCATCTTCATGTTGGAATTACTGTCTCTACTGAAATGTACGTGCCAGCCATATCACTGCACAAAGGGAAGCTTGCACCTACTCATGGACAAGAGGTTTGTGCTCGTGACAGCAGGGGACGTTAACGTTAATGGCATCCCCGACAGTATAGTTTTAACCTCTCATCCATGAGTAGATGCATGCTTCCTTCTGCGCTCTCATACAGTTGGCAGGTATAGTTCTCTTGACAGAAAACATTGTGGTTGAGTCTGTCAAATGTATTCTTTAGTGCTTCGAGCTTCACATGTCGAGTGCAGTCTAGTTCCATTATATACGAGAGAAGGACAGACATCTCCAAAACTCTGCAACTCACACCAAAACAATCTAGTTCAGGCCATGGACCCCTTAGCTGAAAATGAGATGCATTAAATATTTTCTTTTTTTTTCTTGTTTCTCATTTGCTTACCTGCAGCTGCTAAGTCAGCAGCAGTTGTAGCATGGCTAATGTTAACTGCATAAACCTTTCCCTCTGCACTTTTGTAGGTGGTTTCTTTTTGCTCATGTACAAAAAGTTACAAGCCATTGTGGCTTACAAGTCTCTGTACACTTGGGATAAGCATACAACTAATTGGCAAGCATGTTTTGCCATTATGAATAGGTGCCACACAGTCATTTAGTAGGCTAGCTAGCTCACATGATGCATCATGAGGATTCATGGGTGGCCTTTTGCCAATACTGTGTAAAGTCCGATTTAGTCTGATTTATCTTATCTAGCTTAACTCTTTTGATTCATCTTAACATGTATTTTCCAGCATATTTTAATTTTTGAAATCAACAAACAACTTTAAGGACCCCCTTGGAGTCCTGGACCCCCTGACGAAGAACAACAAGCTAGATGAATAAATAGCAATACAGATAAGAGAAGAAAGAGAAAGAGAAAATGTGTATTGTTGATTTTGGGGAGAACTGTCCCTTTAATGCTGTCTGCCACTTTAGGTTAGTATGAGTGGAAAATGGGTTTAATGAGCTAACCTGGCAGTTTTTATTCAGTCTAAAATAAAATCAGATAGCATAATTCAGATATTTTCCCATCTGAGATTGATAATGCAATCAAGTTCAATCATTGCTTAGTCACACTTTGTTGTAGCACAGTTACATTGTGTTGCATACATATTGCAACTGTGCTGAGCGTCTTTCTAAACTGCTGTCAAATTGGTAAATATGTTTTCTCCATTTTCTTGTGTTTTCTCAGGATATCTCAGGCATCCTGTAACATTTGTAATATCTGTCTTCATTATCGTCAGACTTCAGTCAGTCTGTTGAACTTGGACCCTTGATTACACCGACAGCGCTGAGTTCGTTTATTATGCGTAATGACAGCTCACTACCTGATTGTTTAATTAGAATTTTCCAAGTTCACGAAGCATCTTTGTAATTAGTATTTGGCTTAATTTTTTACCATAATGTTAATTAGGGACATTACACTATTTCCTCAGAGGAGTTTCTAGCCTGCAATTATATAACAGTTGTGTGCTCTGCATATAAAGACGATGATGACTAATACAGTACATTTATGTCTCAAATTGGTTGACATGCAGGCTGCAGCTGCCCATAATTGAACTTATAAGATGTTTTCTCATTTGGTTTTAGATTCACTCAATCCATTTATTTAATTGGGCACCTCCATGAGAGCTGATGGGTGTAACTGTCTGAATGCTTTTAATAGACAATCAGACAGAATAGATTCATTCGATCTGATTTCTACTCAGATCAAAATGAAACAAATGTGATTTTTGATCTCAGCATGTCAGCGTCCTGTACAACAGGGTGTTATCTATGTAATACAATATTTGGTGACATTTGATGGCATCATTACCACCTATTGTTGCAAAATTCATCACGTCTGTCGTAATAATACTGTTTAATTTAGCAGGTGAAACATCCGATGTATGGAGCACATCATGAATATTCTCCGGCTGTTTTCTGCCGCCGCATGCAGCATCTTTGTGCCTGTCACGTCTTTATCTATCTTTCTAACGACAGATATGTATGGGTGGCATACATACCACTTTCCTGCAGCTGCACAGAACTTAACCGGGGGAAAATTGAGTTCTCCTTTCATTAATTCTTCAATTAAAGTGCAATAACTTACAGTATATCAGTTGCATCCACAGTAGCAGCTTTCATTCAAGTCATTCAGACTTTTAATTAAAAAACTGCCAGCAACTATTACCTGATAGGGTAAGATGATAATGTGTGTGTGTGTGTGTGTGTGTGTGTGTGTGTGTGTGTGCAAGTGTATATATGCACGTGAGATACGGATTCTGACTCTGTATGTATGTGTGTGTATACATAGTCATTTGCCCCAGTGCCATTACAATTACAGCTGCCTAATGGAAACACCATTTAATAATATACAAAAGTAACCTTATAGATTCCATTTAGCACCTTTTTTAATAGAATTCATAACATCCAAAAGGAGGGAGGAACTGAGAAAGAAACAGTATTGGTGGAATAATTTTTTTTATCTACAGCTAGACCCATAATTGGAAGAATATCAAGCTGTAGGGGAGAGTGGGGATGGTAGTAACACCGCTATGTGTGAGCATCAGTAACTCAGTGGTTGTCCGTGCTAGATCTCTCAAACTTTGACATAGGGATCCGATATTTGTCTACTACAGATAAAACTCACTTGGACGTCTACTCCACACATACTCTCGGAATATGTGAGTTAATGTCAAACACGAAAAGCTCTGTTGTTACAACCTACCCCACAACTGGGGTAAGTAACCCTCATTGGGGATAGGTGGTAAAAACAAACAGAGGCAAACTATCAAACATCACCTGCCCTGCATTCTCTGTGGTGCACTGAGGTGAAGTCTCTGACAGCGCATCACATGCGCTCCATTTCTATCAGTCTTCTCTGCTTCCATCACAGTTAGTTTTGTGGTGACTTTGAGATTCGGTATGTAAAGTTTGCAGCCTGCCCTGTCATAACATTGTTCTGTGTACGATGATGCAGCTAAGAATCAGGAACTGAAACTTGTTTACGGTTTCTCATCAGTTAAACACCAGCGCATGTTGCCACAAGTGCACCAGCTGATTAAAAATACATTTATGAATCGACTCATTCCTCATTGAAACGTTATCCTTGTGCATTTTTGTAAACTTCTAGATGTTTTATCCCGTTACTGTAATGCACAATGACAAAGGAAGAAGAAGAAAAAAAACTAAGCAAAAATGATGGAAGAATCTCAGACTGATGATTCGAAACATCGACTTTCAAGGGGCAGCCCTACTGCTCACAGAAACGTACCACAGCACCTTTCCAAACTTTTAAAACTGACAAACTGTTAAACAGACAGTGTTACAACTAACCCAGTGTAACAACAATGCCTGGTCTCCCCTATTTCTTCCATCTTTATCTTGACAAAAAACAGATTTGTTACTTTGCCAACAAAAGCTAATTGCTTGATCTAAGATTTGTGTAAATATTCTGTGGTTTACAAAATAAAAGCTTCCTGTTTTTCCTTTAAAGCCCTCCCTGAACTGTGGCCCTTGCGTGATTTCCAGCCAAAACCCAAAACAACATTACAAGCAAGAATAACAACAGCAACAACAACAAAGTCTAGCAGCCATTTATATAAAATTCCCGTGTTATGAATAATATTCGAAATTCTGCTTGGGTCAGTCGGCAGCATGTCCGTGTTGTTTTGCTGACACAGGTCCTCATTAGAACCAGTTGCTGATTAAAAACAAGCCCATCTCGTCATCCTCCCGCCCCTCCCCCCTCCCTCCCTCTCCCGTCTTCTATTCCTCACTCTGTCCTTCCTTGTGCTGTTGGTTCAACATCAAAGGGACCAATTTGCATAGCGCGAGAAGGGAGTACTGAGAGCCAACCTTGTTTAGCTAGTCAGTGTTCTGCTGGTGCTTAATGGCTGCTGACAGATGAAAGGAAAACTGTTCCACTACCCAAACCTCATAAGTACAGCCTCTTCTTCTCAAGCTAGCATCATAAAAGATAATTCTCTTAGTAAAAAGTGAACATCATCACAACTATCTACAAGTATGCACATAATAATTAGGGGTTGAATGAGAACAATAACACAAACACTTCAGTCACCGTTTATGAGCTCCTCACTGTATAATTTTCTTGTATATGATTACTGGTTTCATTATCATGCTTTTGCTATTATGTGCAATTTACCACTTAGATCAAGAGCTTGATGTCCAAACAGGGATTGTTTTAATGATAAGTGATTCTTGGCTAATATTATTAATACCTGACCGCAGTGTCACATTAATCACAGAGACTGGCTTTATTCCGACTGTGTGTGTTTGTGTCTACATGTCTGAGCGCGTGTTTACAAGGTTGTATGCGTGCTTTGCTATGCATCGCTGCTTTACATTACCTTTAATGAGATTATATTTTCATGTCAGCGCAAAAACTGGCAGAGGGAGCACAAGACGAGTTGCTGTTTTCTTGACCTTGAGATGCCCTCTCCTCATTTAGAAGGTCTTTTTGTTCCCAGCGTGACGTATACGCGGCACAAAGATAGGAGGAGGTAAACATATGGGCATTTCATTCAAATGAGCGAGCAAGAGTTCTTTCAATAATGTCTGCAAATGTTTGTTTGCATATGTCAATACCTAAATAACCACTGTTAATGCTAGTATTGGACGGTAAGGCATATTCACTGTGAGAATGCACTTATGATTTGTAATGGTTCCCAACCTCTTTTCTAAACTAATGATCCCTGACTAACAGATTTTAGGGATATTTCATATTATTTCAAAGCATAACAAAACAACACAGAACAACTCATAAACTGTACAATTAACCCAGATACAGAGAACACAATAAGTACAAGATATCTGTGTAAAACTAGTGAATTGGATGAATTTTGTGAATATTGCATCAGAGGCGAGTTCTCCTCATGTTCTTGGGAACTTTTTATTCAATTCTCTGTACGTTGTGTATCTGGATAACATTACTACATTGTTTATTTATCACTTAAATGTTCACAGAATAATATTTTAGTGTATTGTTTAGCTGTAATATGAGACATGTGACCAGGCGGCCACCATTTTGGCTCTGGTTGCCGAGAGTATCCTGAAACTCTGATCGACCTGTCAAATTGGGCAGTGTTGATCAAAGATGGATCAACTAATCCCACAGTCAGACACTAAATGGAAAATAATGTAGTCAGGTGTATTCTCTGTAACACTGACCTCAGTTTCTTGCCATCGTTCAGGAACTGAAGGAAAGAACTGATGTTATGTTACTGAGCGGAATAATACCAAAGATTTGTTCACATCCAAAAACTGAGGTCGACAACAAAAAAGTAAATTGTCGTACTGAAAATGTGCAAATTACAGACTGTGAGGCAACTTCCATCTTCATTCGACAAGAATGATAAGTCGAGGCTCTGTTGTTAAAATTGCATTATTATGTTTAATAAAGAGCAAATTATGGCTTGTTCAGGACTCAACACTCAAAGTTTAGAACTTGAGACTTGACTTGGGACGTGAGTGCAAAGATTTGAGACTTGATTGCAAAACGAAGACTTGGTTTCATCTCTGGTGTGTACATCAGCTCCTTCTGTGAGCCATCTGTGACATACCTGTACCAGCCTTTTATGTGTAGGTGCACAGACGTGTTAATGTGCATCTTTGAAGAAGGATAATTCCAGTTCAAATTTAAATGAACTTTGCGTAGAGTTCAATCAAAGCTTAACTTTGACTCGTGTTGCGGTCTGACAAATTGTTTAATAGATGTGGAAGAGATAAGAAAATATTATCATAACTCTGTTACTCCGACAGTTTTACCAGGAGTTTGAAGGATGTTTGGTATCAGTTTGTTGTTTTTGTTGACATTAGCTTGTTAGGATGGACTGGACATGTGTGGAGGCAGTTAGTCTCTATTAAAAGAGGAGAACTGTAACTGTAACTCAGTAACTCTGTCAGTCGTCTCATTTACATTAAGGGCAAGCTGGCGCGCTAACATTGGCCCCGGGAGCCACTTCTTTCTTCACTGCGAGGACTTTACATGCAGTCACTGGCACAAATGTTAAGATAGCTGTTGGTAAATAGTGTCAAAGCGTATGCTGGCTGCTTGTTAAACTATATTTTTTCTATTTCTGCATGTGTCACCGTAAAGAAAATGTGACATGTGGGTGTGGAAGCTTTCCACTTGGTCAAGGTTCAGATTTGTTCAAGTCTGTCTCATAACAACATATTTAAATTTATTTTTTCTTGCTGTAAATGTTTCATACTGGCCACAGAGAAAATCCCCACTTAAAACAAATTCACATGAGGTGGGACAAAATCCACGGTTTTCTGTCTGAATAAAAAGGTATTCTAATGTTCAAATGAAGCTAATATGAGTAATCAACAGTCTGAGTTTGACAAATCAAGTTGGTATCTTTTCCAAAGTTCCAATCTTTTTGGCACAGTTTCCCTCTACTGCTTGTGATTTTAGGTAATTTGGTCCTGGGCCACAGTGTTAGATATTAGATGACTGAATTTTCACTCTTGAAATGTGGATGTGAGAGACGAGACGTGCAGCACATTTGACGGGAAAGTGCATAAGAAAATGTCTTTGATGTGATGATTTCGCCATTTCTTCAGTTTTTCCTGTTAGAATTAGTCGTGAACGGACTTTTAATTTGTCTTGAGGAGTTTTATTTACTTGTTGAGGCAGAATGTTGGTATGGTTGGATGCCGAACTTAGTACTGATATGGGTATTGACTGAATTACATTGTTTGGCTACTGCTGAGTACAGTAGTGTTGTGTTGCATCAGTCGGTGCCAAATTTTAGTAGCATCTGGATGAGGGATAAATTTAGAGCATTGGTTTCCAAACTGGGGTATGGGCCCTCCTTCAGGGGGCGCCAGAAATCACAAAGTCTTGAGATCCCCAAGAGGTGCACATGTTAAAGAGGACCTATTATACTAATTTTTGGGCCTTTGTATTGAGTCTTGGACTCCTATAGAGCAGCTACACACAATTACCGGCACACAAAGCTTTGTAGATCTTCAGGACGCTGTGCCTCTCTCTGCATCTCCTCCTTGTATTTCGTGCATCCCGCGAAAACGGTCTGTGTAATTTACTCCACCTCCCAGCCCTCCTCCATGTACGCCTCCTGCCGAGCCCACTCTGCTGTGATTGGTCACACTCCCGAGGATTCCCGAAGAGCTGCAGAGCGCTGCCGAGCCCCATCTCCTCATTTAGCCGGTGCAGGAGTAAACAGCGAACTTTAGAGTTTCTCTTTTGAAAATGACAAGTTTTGAAATACAGCCGTATGTGTTGGATCCCGAATCCGATCCAGAGATACAGTGCACAGGGATACAACAGAGCAGGGGAGAGGGCAGGCCTAGAGCATATGCCGGGGCATTCCCATATAACTAAGTCTGGCACGGATTCACGTCAATGCGACCTCACTGTTTTAAAAAAAACTGTAAAACACAGCGTGCAGAGCCATCCAAAACAGCGTGCAGGGCTCACTTCCAAATGCACGAACCTCATTATTTGACGCGTTGGCATCGTTTAACACGAGTATCCAACATTGTAACAACATTTATAGGTCAGAAAAGAGGAAAAAGCATAATAGTTCCCCTTTAACTAAAATCACAGTTTACACAGTCTGTAAACAAAACTATCTAAAAAGATCAGACATCTGTGATCTCTCCAGCTCTGTGATAATGAATAATTGTTGTTCTTTTGGTGAGGATGAGTGTGTATAAGCTACTCTGCTGGGTTGTTACAACAAAAAATTAATTGGTGTTTATTTTGCACAGTAAGACTTTGGAATGAATCGCTCATTCTTTTGGAGTTTTTGCGTGTATGTGCTCAGCTTTCATTAGATACAAGTAGGGCAGGGGGGCTCCAAGGAAAATAGGCTGGAAGCCAGTGACTTAGAGTATAGAGACTATGTCACCCCTGCAGCGCGTTCAAGTCACAGGGAGAGAGTCAGGCAATGCACGTGGTCATAGCTGTCTTTATACTTTGTAATGCCAAATGCAAGCTGGCAAGGGAAACATGGCTAACCTGAGGGAACTCTTTGTCAAACACACACACATATATAAATATATATATTTACTGTATCTGCATTGTTGCAGCAGCCGCAGCTAACATTAGCATGCCTGCAGCCAGAACTTATTGCAGAGAAAGTAAAGTATCACAAAAAAAGGTACTGTTGTGCACCAGACCCAAATTCCAGGTACTGGAAATGTAATGTAACACAGTTATTGTAACCCCAAACATGGTATTACCCTAAACCTACCCAACCTACAAATGTCGGTTTAACAATGTTAACCACATGCTCAAAGATGCTCTCTGGCAGCGTCTCATGCAGCTGCTAAAAGGAACCTTATGTGAGACACTGAGGGGCGGTGACAAATGTTGGTATCTGACAAGTTGTGATGGGAACAGGTTGGGCATCTATATCAGTTTAAGTATGAGCAGGACCTAACTCTGATCTGTGGGGTTCTTTGGTGGGAAGAGGATTCTGTAAAGTTTTGGAAAACATTGGCCGGGGAATCACGCTCACGCTTGAAGAATATTGCAAATAATCAGCGGACACTTGATTTACAAAATGTTGTACTTATCCAAAAAATGCAGAAAACTACGGATGTTCGGGTGAGACAGGCAGAGAGAAGGAAGACTGGACTTTGCGCACAAATAAATGTGCTGTCACTGGCAATATCATAAATATATAAATGTTTTTTCGTCTATCTTGTGGAGCATCAAAAGGGTCCCATTTATCAACAGGAAATCGCAGGTCAAACATTTCATTTTCTGACAGTTTTCTCTCATCTATTTGCAGTCAGACTGAACAAATCTCACCTAGTCTTTTTCTAACACAGAAAAAAGAAACGATCGACTGAGTATTGCTAGTAAATGAAATGCCTGGTCATGAAAGGCATTCTGCACTCAATGGGTGACCTATGAAAGCCTATAGCTATGTATATATAAATATAAATATAGACACACTGTCTCTGGTCATCTATATTGGCCTGATGCTGATACCCACTAGCCTGATTTAGAGTGAGCAGGTTGAGCAGTCTCACTTCCTTTTAGTGTGTCTTTTTTTTCCCCGTGGGCTGTGACTGTACCAAACCACTTTACCGTCTTTACTGTGTGACCTCCATCAATATCCAACTCACCCTATTAGCGAGCGCGTAATCGCCGCGGGGAACAGGGGGGGTCACGTTTTTAGTGAATCATATTGCCTCACGGTGCCAGTGTCAGGCCACAGTGACCGCCATTGAAAGGATGGAGAGCAGTATTACGCCAGACACACATGATTCAGAATTTTAAAGGCATTGCGATGTCATTATTGGCTGAAGACAGTTAACTGGAATTGTATCATTTCTGTCCTGGGAGATTACAACCGGTGATATCCTTGACCTCCCGCAGGACTCCTCACGGGAACTGCCCTGTAATAGATAAGGTAGGCTGAGGGTGAAACAGTGATGGAATTGGTGTTAAAGACTTTTGTGTGTGTACTGTATGTGTGCGTGTGTGTGTGTGTGACCTCCCCTGCTGCATTCTTGAGTCGCTCTGCTTGCAGCTGAGGATGATTTTCATTCCATAAATCCTCTCATTTGATGGAAACATGTAATATAATCTCATGCTAGAGAATGGCAATGAATGTATAAAATGCAGTCTCTTCCAGTTTGCTGGGATAATGAGCCACAGGCACAACAGACTTTCTCTGCATGTTGAGCAGCGCATGTGCCTGGGGCTGCAGTAATGATAATACTTTATAGCTTGAGTTTAGGTGTTGCCCCCTCCCCAAAAAACCCAAAAGTACAAGGGCAGAAGTGTAACAAAGTGATTTAGCAGCAAGCTTGCATAATTTAACATAAGCTGAAAATGGTAGTATGTATGGCTAACTAGCTGGCTACTTATTTTCAAGGCGTAGGATATTTTTATACTATATTATTTTGAAGGTTCACAGGTTGTGTTAAAGGGACAGTTCACCCCCAAATCAAAAATCCATATTTTCCATAGTTGCTAAGTTTTGGAGCAATAAAGATGTCTGCCTTCGCTCAAATATAACAGAACTAGATTGTATTCATCTTGTGGTGGTAAAAGCACCAAAAAAGCACATTCTGAAAACTCAATTGCAATGCCTCTGTGGATTATCTTGAGTAACTGGGACATGATTTCTATACAGACCTTGTTGTGGGAAGTTTCATTTGGGAATTACTTTCTTTCTACCAAACAGAAGGAAGTGTGCATCTACTCATGGATGAGGAGGACAACATTAATGTTTACATCCTGTCCTGTTACAAGCACAAGACTCTCATCTATAGCACTATGAGAAAAAATATATATTTTAAATTTTGGGGTTCTAAAGGCTTTGTTTCTTTTAACGTTAAAAGTGAAACATACTGTTATGGTGTCTGTCTTGTCCAGTTATTAAACCTAAAAAGCTAAACAGGGTTATCTTGAAGTGAAAACAAACAACTTTTCAGCCCCCTTTGCATTTCCATGTGGTATTACTGATGTGCCGCTGTGACAAAGACAACAGGTGTGTTGTGTAAAAAACTGTTTCTGATCTTACCCTGCCACACCTAACCATAGCTTACCCTTCAACGCAACACTGGATCACTTTTAGTTTCCCCAGAGTCAGAGCCTACGTGAAGAAATGATTGATGTCACTTTGGAAATAAGAGAGAGGATGTTCAGTGAAGAGGCACACAGACAGAAGCTATTGTAAAGCTGTACGCTGTTAGTAATAACATGGGGAGTTTGCTCTATAGTCATTACACTGTGCAATCATCATTTACTCCATAATGGTAAGTTAAAGAAGAAAAAGTTCTCTATTTCTGCTTTGAAAAGAACAGTCTGTTCTTTCATTTTCTCATCACACTGGCATAATAAGTTCTACACAGCAATACAAGAATAATGTCTCTTTATTTCCATGGATTATGAACTAGTAAATACTAACTTTTTCCAGGGACGGCAGATTTAGTCTCATACTTTTAGCACAGTAACATGTATGTAACCATCATGTGCACATTGAAGTCCTCATTAAAGCTGATTAAGTCTGCTCACAACATTTCAGCTAATAAAAAAAAACATTAGCTGCTTAAAAAAAGGAAAAGTCTGCTGATGTCTAGTTCTGTCTGAAATCAAGGACCCATTATTTCACAAAATTACAATGAATTTCAAATGATAGCTCCACGCTCATTATCACTGTAAACTGCATAATGTTCTGTGAGAATCAAAACCTTGACACCTTTGGTTTTCATTTGCTCGTATCTTGATGGAAGCAGAGCTCTCCTCCAGCATAGCTGCAGCCATTTCATAATAATTACAGGTTTCAATGGACCCGAGTTCCCAGGTGCTGTCTTAATCCAGACTCTGTAGGGGACCTGGAGTCACAGCGTCTCAGGGGGGCCAGAATTTCCAGGGGCACCTGACACGCGCTGAATAATCTGCAGACTTCAGCAAGAGACACAACACTAATGATATTCTACCCTTCAGTGGTGTGTGGACCTGTGATATTCGGGGTCCCATTGAAGCCATCAGTCCATTTCATATGGTAATGTACTATTTAAATAATCAGTTCATGAATTCAGCCTGCGCTGAAGGTGAAGGATAAAACCTGCCCTAAAAAGCTGTGAAAACCACAGTTTTCATCAGAGATACTAATTGCATCTTTCCAACGAAATGCTTTTTTTTACAAGACATTATGATCATCATCATATAACTGAACAAAAAAAAAGAAGAAGAAGAAGAAGAAGCCAGTAAGAAAAGAGAAGGACTGAGGCCAGTCAGGCATTTAATTACAACCACATGACACCAAACTCAGACTCTCGAAAAAAAACAGGTTTATTCAAGGAAACCATTGTTATTACGCCAACAAATGGGTCTTTCTCAGAATTCTCCTTAATCCCCTGTGATAAATGAGGTGTGAACTGAATCACTTTGATTTCAGTTTGCTCTGTTGATTTCAGTTTTCTTTGTTTGCAATTCTTTGTTGTCTCACATTTTCCACCACTGTGACTAAGAGCTGTTTTGTCCTAATGAAGACATGGATTTGCCTTCTTTCTTGTGATGATTTCATTTTAATACATTTGTATTTTTTTTTAATATGACATCGGCTGAATGGAACCAAAGTCCAGGTCTTGTTCCAAATGTGTGTCATTTGCTGGGCACGGGGTATTTAAACCTTTTGACAGCGACTGTTTTCAAGTAAGCTGGGTTTATACTTGAGCTTTCACCTGTTGATCAGATTGTTCTCACTCCCAAAGCATCAAATGTGGCAGCTTGGTCAGTGTCCCTAACTTCCAATTTTAATGCTAAAGTTACCCCTGGAGTGTAATTGCTGGAGGCGCCCCTTTAGCATCTTGTATTGATGTACCAGTGAAGAATAGACCATGTAAATAGTGGACAGAGCTTCTGGAACTGACAAGTGAAGCCAGTGCGGAAATGCTTTAAACATGCATTATTTCAAATAGCCAACAGGGGCCAAATTGATTGGTTGCAAAAAGAAATCTGTTTAAATGTATTTTTGTGGCAAAATGACCCAACTTCTCACTCAGTTTATGGCCTCAGTAAACAGTTTCCTAACGAGTTTATGATCTCAGTCACTAGTTTCAAGTATTCTTTCAATATGCCATGATATTCATTTAGTAAACTCTGGTCCTATTTAGAATAAAATAGATGATACAGTGGGGTATGATTTAGGGCGGGGCTACCATGTGATTGACACGTCACTCACAGTGAGTCCTTCCAGCACAACACACCAGGCTACGGTCAAACTAGGCAGTGCTGAAATGAATGAAGATTGTCTTGCTGCTTTGTATATTTCGCACCTAAAATGTTTTTAGAAAATTTTGAGTGTGCTGTTTAGCTGTAATACGAGAAAGTAACCAGCGCGTTCTGTCGTGTTTCCAATGAATCCTCCCTACACAGATCAAACTGTTCATTCTTGATCGTATATAGATCAATATTCTGTTACTACACTGGCTATTTCTTCCTGAAAAGGTTTTCAGATGCAAACTGAAAATAAAACTGAAAATCAGTGTCTTTTTTGCAAGTTAAGTCATAATGTAGGTAATGCACCTAAGTGATGTTATGTGAAGGTATTTATTTCAGTTTAAACCACAGTCTACCAGTTGTTGCCTAAACCTGCCCAAGTAGTTTGTGTGCCTTCATTTAGAAAATCTTCCTGGGTGTTGCTAACTTGAACCCGGAGACCTGCACATGCAAAACTGACGCAAGAGCAGAACAGGATCATAGTTTGAAGTGTCAGGCCACTGATCAAGCTGCCATATTTTACAAAGTGGGAGTGACACCCTACTGCGTTGATGGTACCACATTTATAAGTGATGAGGCATGATGATCATGACAAGTGGAAGATTTGCAGGGGAGATGATGTTGTTAGATGAGTGTTGGTGAAAAGGAGAAGCCTCGCTTCAACTTGCTTATGTTGCCTTCATCACCAGCAGGACATCAGCATCATACTGTTGGTGTATTGCTGCCAGAGTGCACTGGAACAACGCTTGGCTGCGTTTTTTTTCCTCCAAGTGAGGAAACAGAATACTTGTGGTTTGAATAATCTGTTTTTGTAAGCATTTAAAGATCAAATCATCACTAAAGCGTATGAGCCTGATCATGATCATTATGTTTTTCCAGTGAAAGGGGTCTTTTTTTACAGTTGTTTTCTATGGACAGGAAGCAACAGACTCACAGTCGCAGCAGAGAGAGACAGAGCGCGCTAATGTGGGCCGACTGCTGCCTAACATTCTCAACATGATAAAACTATTCATAAAGTCAGTTGATCTAATAAACAAAATAGCACTGCATCTCTAATCAGCATCAGAAAACCATTAGGTGAAAACACAAGTAACCCAGGTTTACCAATCAAAGTTCAGCCAAGATCTTGGTTACTTTTTTACCCTTTTAACCCTCAAGACACATCTGCAGTATAACTGCAGCTTAATGAAGACATAGTATATATCAAATAAATAAATAAAAATAAAAACTGCAGCATTCAGGTCCTAAAATCATGCAGTGTATGGGACTACAGGCAAATGTATTGGCACTTACAGTGTGTGTACAACAGTACTCATTTAAAAAAAAAAAAATACGGCATTCATTATTGTTAGGTAAGATTGAAATGAATATTATTTTCAAATTTCAAGCATCAGTTGGGCCTATTGATGTGTGCTACATGATGCTAGATAGCCAAATGATTTTAATGACGTAGCTAATTAAAAAACAAACAGTAAAATTGGTTTATGCCCAATTTAAGATCACATCTGATTACACACAGTTTTAATGAATGAAGGCACCTGTGTAATGAGGACTATTCTGCATTTACCAAAC
>JAJHUR010102633.1:0-20461 GCA_027495735.1 Lutjanus campechanus
CAATTGCTGAATGTGTCCAAGTTCTTGTTTTCCCACTAACATGCTCAGGTTGCTATTCTAAGTGTTTGACCACATTATAGAAAGGATCCCTACATAGATAAACCTCTTTGTTAAAGAGTAAGATACATTTTGTCTAACCAGAAGCAGCCAATTGATTGCTCTCACCAAAGCCAACGGGCAGAAACAGTCATTTAATCATTGTAAAATATGCTTCATTCAAACTTGACAGAAACAAGATAAAACTCGCCAAAAATGTATTGGCTTGTCTGGACCAAATCTCAGCTTCTTCGGGGGTCATAGGAGTGCAGTGTGCAAGACTGATCAACTGTTCCTGAATGGTCACAAGATGTTTGGACAAATTTCTGACAGAAATTGTGGTCAGCCTTTGTTGGGCTCTTGCACAGCTGAAGCAGATCCATGAATTGAAAACTGAAAAGATGATGGATGGCGGAAATAAAGAGGGATGTCAGGCCATAACAACATATTTGATAACCTGTTAGCTACTGTCAGTTCCTTCCAGACCATCATTTTATATCAGAAAACTCTAGAATAAGTTAGCATTGATGCACTTGTCTAGCTGTTATACTACTGCTAGTGATACAGGTTGAACAAGGGATCATATATCGTCAGTTACTTTTTAATGTTGCAAGCCAGTGAGTTGATTTTTCATCTCCATCTTGCTCTCACTCCAAAACCCATCCCCTCTGAGGATGCTGAACAATTCATCTACCTATTTATCAATGGAAAAAGGAAAGTGATGGTAAACTAGTCAGGTTTTTCGAGCACCATTCTTGCAGAGGCTTTATTTGACTGTGCTCAAAGCAAAAATTTAAAAAAAGCAAATAAAAGACCTGAAAAACTCAACGCGCAGAAGGAAGTGTGCATCTGTTCATGGTCGAGAGGTTACAGCTCAACCAATGAGGATGCTATTAATGTTTATATCCTGCAATGTCACGAGCCCCTCTCTTGTCATACGCTTCCCTCTGCACGGTGCTATGGTTGAAAGAAAGAAAATACTTCTTACATGAAACTGCTCACAACAAGGTCTGTGAAGTATACTGTATTGAGTTTTTCAAATGTTTTTTTTTTAACATCTCTTAAAGTGATACTCCACTTTGTGAGAATAAGCCATTCAGTATGTACTCACCACTATGCTGATGTGATGATGGGTGAAGGTCTTCAGTTCACAAAACAATCCTGGAGTTTCAGCAGAAAACAGGGTAGCAGCCTCATCCAATACAATGGCAGTGAATGGTGACCACGGATAAAACGTTTAAAAAAGAACACAAAACCAACACAAAATGTCTCCATCCTGCTTGTGTGGTGTAATCCAAGTGTCCGCGAGCCGCGACATTAAAAATTAACCGCAAAAGACGCCATTTACGCCATGTTTTTAGCAGAAATATCAACTGGAGCATGTAGCCGGTAGGATGTAAACATTGCATCAATCTCGCGAGACTTCCACACGTGTGTCCATTAAGATATATACGAAGTCTCGTGAGATCTACGCCATGTTTACATCCGTGGTCACCGTTCACTGCCATTGTACTGGATGAGGCTGCTAACCTGTTTCTCCTAAAACGCCAGGATTGTTTTGTGAACTGAAGACCTTCACCCATCATCACATCGGCATAGTGGTGAGTACATACTGAATGGCTTATTCTCACAAAGTGGAGTATCACTTTAATGAGCACGTTTGGGTTATTTTGCAAGATAAACTAAAGGGAACCAGTTGTTTTAGATGAGCTAAAACAAAATGTTACCTGGATGCTGACGTCATTAATCAATACAGGTTTACCATAGTGTAATGTGAGAGTTTGAGTGGTTCTTGGTGCAGAGCGCTACATCGGGAGACATTATTACTTTAGCTCTGGTGAGATCGAGCCCAGCCCTGTGCGATCTTGAAAATTATGTTTTCTTAAAATTGGTGTTTTCATAGGTGTCTGTTCTGTAGTGCTTGCTTATACAATAATTTTCACCGCAGTAGATATGAAATGCGACATGAAAATCCCGTGTAAATATGTTTGTGAATGTGTGATGAATCTGGTGACAGGAGCACACACAGCTGCTGGACTCAACACAAACACACACACACACACACACACACACACACACACACACACGACGCCAAAAACAAGTATCATCTAGTTCAATTATACTGAAGGGAAGGCAGACATCTCTATGACTGGTATCTGCAAAACTCTGCAACTCACGCCAAAACTATCTAGACTGATAAATAGCATTACAGACACAAAAAAAAAAGATTGAGCAGTGAACTGTCCTTTTAACACAGTCCTGCCAAAATGCCAACAAATGTGACATTTACCATCCAATTCTTAATCTACAACTGCAGCCATACATTGCGTCAGTACAGCATGTTCTTATGTCACCAAATGTTGTATGGTGACATTTGGTGAAGTTAGAGGACTTCCCACATACTAATGTCCCCCTGCCTTCATGTGCTACTTTATTCTCTGCACCCGCTTCCTCTGCAGCTGTTACAGTGGTAGCACTGCTCTCAAGCCCTCTGTTAGCAATCATTAGTGCTAATCGTTAGCTGTAATTGTCTTAATTGCAATCTCATTTGTCTTAATCGTTTTCTTTTCTAGTAGAGTTTAGATTACTCTGATTTAAAAAGACAGGCGAAATCTATTTGATGCTTAAGTCCACTGCAGGACACCTGCATGTTTGTCAGTAGTTCGTGAAGGCATCACTGGACATGTGTAGTTTTGTTTTGAGCTTATTGTCACGAGTGGTTAGTGATGATTGTAGTATTTCCATGCAGCAGACAAAGGGAGCAAGTAAACAATATTAAGTGATTGCTGGTGTTGATTAGTGCTGATTGTTACAAAGAGGCAGAGCTATTAAAAGTTTGAGAGTGTCACCTGAAGTGACTGGGGTCTGCTTTGTTTCCACTCTAAATGTAAATGCTAATGATTACATATCCTGCCGTTTTAAATGGTAAATTGACACCAAGAGTCTCTGGCCATTAACTTATTGCTCCCACTTAAAATCCCAGCAGGAGTTGTCCTGACCACCAGAAATGACTACATTAAAATGAAGGAAACAATGACAGAGAATGACTGAGACAGACATTGTGACATATCGCAGTCAAACTTTATATTGCAGGAGCCTGACATTAACAAACTCTGTCTCACTTTTTACCTAACTTTTTGTGACTCTACTGTAGTAGAGACTGTAGACTGTACTGTGTATTATTAGGGCTCAGTATCATTTGGATTTTAATGATTTGATTTCGGTACTGCTTTTCAATTCTGGTTTGTAATGAGTCTTGATTCTGATTCTGTGAGGGGCAGGGGCCGGGTCAAAACGGTTCACATGCTTATGTCGCTTAAAATATCTTGATAATCTTTTTTTTTATTATTAATTTATTTTTTCTTTTAGATTTTTGGGGACTTTTTTGCCTTTATTTGATAGGTACAACTTAAGATATGACAGGAAAGGGGCCAGAGAGAGAGGGGATGACATGCAGCAAATGCGCCACAGGTTGGAGTCGAACCGGCACATGCTCTACCAACTGAGCTAAAGGGGTGCCAATAATTGTAATTTTTAATGCAAAAACATTTCATGGTTCCAGCTTCACATACTGTACACGAGGAAGTTTTTTTGCTTCTTCTTTTAATTACTTAAATAATTTTAATTATCTGAATTTGGATGTCTGGCGATAACGATACTATACTGATACCAGATCTCTTTTCTCATGATAGTTTAATACAAATGTTACGTTTTGTTAGTGTTTGTGTTTGTGTTTCTTCAGAAAATGGTGCTTTATGTTGGTCATTGACATTTTTGTGCTGGTTTGGAAACTCTTTATTTGACACCATGAGTGAGGGGTTTAGTACATTTCGCTACTTATGAGCCTTATGTAGGGTTTGTGTAGTTGAGTGTGGATTCTTCATTCTCTTCCCAATGCTTTATGCATGCTTGAATTAATGAAAGAGCGAGTAAATGCTATAAACAGCGCATCATGACAGTACATAGTTTATAGTATTTAAATCAACAAGTTGGGCAAGAATAAGTGCAAGTTAAATTAACAAAGGAATCGATAAAGCAGAATTGAATTTTTTATTGATGTCTTAAGAATCATAATCTTTGGATCCGATTCCAATTTAGAACTGGTTCTTGATGTCCAACCCTGGTTATTATACAGAAATGCAGAGTTATGATGTTCTCAAAGGAGCGTAACTAAGTTTTAAAATACTGTAATCTCCTTATTCAGTAACTAACAAACAAACTACAGGATGTTACATAAGCCTCCCCTGGTCAACTGGACATAAAGTAAGAAGTAATGTAAGAAATCACTTTTGTTGTTGGGTTATTATGAACATAATGTAATATATTAATGTAATGTAATTTTCCAAGTAACTTCCAATGGTTTACAACCCATTTATTTCATGGCTCTGTTAAAGACTCAATTCTGATTGGTCAATTACAGCATTCTAAGGTCTGTTATTTCTCTATAGCAGACCGTTGCTATGAAGAATAGACTGTTGCTATGGACACAGTTCTGGTCGTAGATTCAAGAGGAGCAATAAAATTTAAAATCCATTAAATTGTTTTATAATTAATATTTAGTGTCAAATTATTGATTTTTAAACCATGTAATAAGCAGGATAATGTACAGTGAGCAGTTCATTATTGCAATATAAACCCCTTCAAGATGTTTCAAGACCCCTCTGCTGCTCATTGTACTTTATCCCCTACATGACATGCCACTTGTGTTGGTTCCCCCCTTTGGACCTGTTTTTAGTGATGTTATCTTGCCCAAAGATCACAGCATTTACTTGGATGGAACAGTGTTATCATAACCAGTAAAACAGCTTCTCCACCTGTGTGTGGTACCTCACCGCCATTGGTGTGTGAGAACGTGTGTGAAAAGGTGAAAACCACAGTTGTACTTTCCTTTCTCTACCTATATTAAAGGAGAAGAGGCCAGATTAAAGTGACAGATTTCCATCACAGCAGCAGAGGATCATTAAGACTGTCTGACACAATCTAGTTTGCTCTGATTCTCCCAGACAAATAACGGTAGCACTGGTGTTTGTTGATTAGCCACAACAGGGATCCACTCAGTTCTCTCCAGTCCAAACAGGTACAGCTGTTGAATTATAGGATTGTTAAAATGTAAAGAGATTGTCCAAAACCAGCTGGTGAGTGCTAAAACCAAACCAAACAAAAGAGCACAATATAGGAGAGCTGACATTAGTACAGAAGCCATGAACAGCCCAACTTGCAAACATTTTTTAACATTTTTTAAAGCCATTGTCTTGAGTCAGGCCTAATTATTTCATTATCTTGAAATACCAAAGCCGGTTTCGTGTGTTGCTGTGTTGATTTATCTGGAGAAAATGAGCTTTGTTATCTCGAGATGAGGAAATCAATCCCTCATTGTGAGAAAATAAAAGATTGTATCCTCTTAAAAATAATGTTTATCAGAGATCAGGAGTGATATACCAGTGTGGCTGTTGTGTACTCTCTCTTATATTGTGTGATAAATCAGGCACACGTGTCACTTTTTGGCCCCAACCAGCTGTTTACTATAACTATTAGCTGCAAGATAAATTAATGCAATATGAGAAAACAAGTTTTATTATCTCGAGATAACAAAATAATTAACACATTGTCACGAGACAACAGGCTTTGTACTTTTGAGATAACAAATTAATTAACCCATAATCACGAGAAAACAAGCGTTGCTATCTTGAGATAATGAGATAATTTACCCTTTATCGTAAGAAAACAAACTGTGTTACCTTGAGATAACAAGATAAATCAACCTGTCATCACAATAAAACAACTTTTGCGTCCCTAGATAATGAGATCAATTAACCCATCAACATGAGAAAACAACCTTTGTTATCTCAAGAGATAACAAAGCGTTGTTATACCAGTTATTATTATACGAGTTATTACATTTTGCTACATGGATTAGCCATCAGACACTCTGTGCATTACTGTGTGTGTTTTTTTAACCTGAAAGCTTTTAGTGACAAATTTAAGATTAAATATTCACAATTAATTGCCACTTAATTGGCTTTATTAACCAGGTTTGTGTACACATACCAGGAACTGACTCCAGTTTTTACATTGCTCTTCATGTATAACATCTAAGAACAACAAAGCTGAACATGATTGGTAGACTTCGGTTGTGGGGAGCTTACATTAAACAAAAGAAATCTCAGGACATAACATCACGGCACAAAAGACATAAAACAACCACTGTCAAAATGTAAAATCCTTGTGCATAAAAATATATCAAACCTTCATTCCCGAGGGGACGCCAGCAGCAAAACAACTATGATACATACCTTGTACTGCTTCTTGTGGAGGAGAATAATAACTTTGCTTGTGTTTAGGAGTTAAGCAGGCAAATAGCCTCTGGACAAGTTCTGTTACAGAACCTGGCTGTCCTAGTTATATAATATTTCCAGCTTAAAAAAGGGAGGAAATGACTTGTTTAGTGGTTTACCTTTCTGCAGTGGATGGCAGCTCAGGATCTCTGCTTGTGTTGCAGTTCGCCACTTTATCCAGATGGTTCCTGTCTGTACCTGATGTTGCCATGACACACAGTTATTGCAAAGATGAGGATGTTGTTGATGTTGTTGTTGTCATATTGTAGCATGACCTCCTGTGATGTGGAAAACTTCTTCGGTCCTTTCTTGGCTTTCTTCAAAGTTGTTGTTGCTTGACATTTTATAGAAAAGGAGATTGTAGCTCCTTATCTGAATTTCCTGACCGTTCATTGCCATGAATGGATGGTCAATGTTACTATTGTCCACCACAGTTCATCAGCAACGTAACAGAATGGGAAGGGGAGATGCAGATGTTGGTGTACACACAGGGTAGGAATTTTGTTGCCACTGTGCTCCCTCAGTTTGACCCACACGCCCTTCAAAAAAAATGATATGCCCTGTGTCCTGCCCACACTGCTGTGTACTCGTCTGCCTCTTTCCTGGCAAAATGTTTTTTAAACACCAGTGTCTTTTGTTGAGATTCAAAATTCTTGTTGGGCAAAATCCAGCAAAACACTGCACATAACCAGTGGTGGGTTCGATTTCAAGGATGGCATGAAACACTGTGAAACCGACCTATTTGTGACAATACTTATTTATTTATTTATTTATTTATTGAAAAACAAAATGAAAAAAAGAGAAAGAACAACAAAATAGAACAATTGCAAGAATAAGATAGTTATTCCTTTATTAGTCCCACTGCGGGGACATTTACAGTGTTAGTGCAGCAAAGTGGATATGAAAAATATAAATAAGCATCAATAAAAAAATATAAAAACAAAATATAAAAATATGAGCAAGAGGATATGTAAAAATATAAAAAATTTAAACAAAGGAAATATAAAAAATAGGAACAGTATATACAATATGAGGAGACTCAGCAGTTAAATTTACACTATTGCACAGAAGAAATATTCATATTTTACATAGAATGATGATAATACGTGTGATTATTGCACAAAAATTAATAAATCACCTGTGTGAAATATTTTGCAATATGAAGTAAAATTACACTCGAAAATAAATAAGTATTGCACAACTGGTGCACATGGTTGTGCAGACCAGTTGTCAGTTTTGGTGAGTATGTGGTGAGTAAGTACAGTAAGCACAGATCTGTTTGGTTTTGGATTCATTTCACTTTCTTTGATCATGTAGTGTGCTGTGTTACTCTACAATTGTGTGGTTTATCATTAACACTATAAAAGCCCATAAACACTCATTTTGACCTTTGACTTTCAAACTTTATTATATCTCATGATAAGTACCAGACTAAGAGATTAATCATTTATATATTTATCAATATATAAGGGTACTCTGTTTCAGAATTTGAGAGCTTCAACACAAAAGTTCACTTACTTATAGATGATGAGACGAAAAGTGTTACAACTGTTCCTGGTCTCCCCCACTTCTTTGCTAATTGAGTCTAATTTATTAATTACTTGTATTTTAATTTTGGAAAATTGGAAATCACGTGAAGCTTTATTGACAGCAACATTAATAGTTGCTAAGCAATCAAGACGCATCTCAAAAAAAAAAAAAAAAAAAAAAAACTAACAATAAACTAACAATATAAGAGCAGCAATGCAGTATGACTATCTATGGCTGAAATAGGTAAAAATGATCACATTCTCTTTGTCTTTTGTGTAATTTGTTTAATTGCACGTATAAATTTGAGAATCATCAAAATGACCGGCTTGGCTGTTCTAATGTTAAAGTGAACTACACTGTAGACTGGAGTCTTTTACAGTGAGAAATGGACAGACAGAGCTGTGTTATACTCTCTCCCACATTAGTTCTGCACTTGGGTGAAAGTCGGCCATATTACCAGAGATTACCAGCACTGAATCTCTCAGTGATGAAACCACAATTTCAGCATTAATGTGAATGCATGAGTGTGCACTCTGGTACAAATGACACTAAACCTGAAGCTGACTGATATCGAGGCAGTGGGGTTTTTGGCACACAGACACTTCTTGTGAAAAAAAATCTCAGAATTAAAAATGACAGACAGACTGTGTTGTGATGTTTCATGATGATCAATTTTATTCCATCAACATCAGACAGCAAGTCAAACATATATGACTTCCAGTTGTTGTTTTGTAACTCAAACAGCCAGAAGTGGCTGTTGATGCACATTTTTACCTAAACACAAAGTGCCTGAAACGGTTTGCACTTTTTTTTTTTCATTTTTCCATGACCATTGTAAGAAACATTTTGAGACGTTTTATACTTATATTCCTCTCTATCACGTATGTGCCCAATGTTCTGAAAATATAAAGACACAGACTTGTAAACCATTCAACTGTTGATCCATGAATTTGGTTATAATTTTCTTCTGATGTAAAACCAGATAATATTGCTGATCATTTTTGAAAGATTTGTCAGCATTCACACAAGTATTCTGTGGAACCATTTTGAAAAGTAAGTGTTTCTAATTTCTTTCTACAACATACAGGCATTTTAAAAAAAAAATCATGTGTTCAGGGATGCATGGAGCTGGCAGTGGTATAACAAAACGATATGATGTGCAGGAGCGATGAAGGTCGAGATCCTTGAGCGTACAGCCATGAATGTGAACAAACTGTTGGAAAAAAAAGGCAGACACATGCATACACACAACCCATCACTTCAGAGATTATAATTACAATACAATAATAAGTGAAACAACCTTTCCCCCAGTTTTGCTTTTATTGTTGTGTTGCTGTCAAAGTAAGTGAAACATCTGGCTGTTACTAAGAATAAAAGCTATTAGGGAGACATTATAAAATCAAGGCAGTTCCTGACTGTCATTCTCTATATGTCCATTCGTATTTAATTATATATTGTGGCCTTATATCCAATGGAGAAAGTAACTGCAGCCAATAAATGGCACTGCTACATTAATTGCATTTAAGAAAGCTATTATTAAAATGTCACATCAAAACTGCAAACTTTTTCCTTTGGAATATGGTATATAGGTGGTAAAACACAATGTGTATGGGGAAACTGCTGAAAGCAAAGTTTTGCAGACAACCAATTGCTTCACACTGGAAGATGCTGAACCACTGAAAAGCTAACCTAGGGGGAAATCTAGTTAAGTAAACTAAAGCTACTTCAAACTACTCTGTAAAACACGATCATATTGGTAATGTGCCTGTGATACAATATTAAAACATAATATAATACAATCACATTCCACCACAAAATTCCAATCAGCTGAGTTTATTGCAAAAATACTAAACCTGTCAAAACAAAACAGCCCCGGCTGGGCTTTTCAATGACAAAATTGCAAGACAATAGTACTGGAAGATGTTAAATTTAATGGAAATAAAATATAAATGTGTTGAACTTGCACCTTGAGTGACTTGAAGACTCATCTAAAAGAGTTGGGTCTGTTGTCTTATTCTTCAGTTCTGTAACATCTGAGCTGCGTTCAGCCCTGACAAAACATAACAAAACATTTATTTAAACAGAAACTGTACGCAAAAGCACTGCACTGCAACTACATTCAACGCAGGTTGAATGTAAACAGCAGCAACCACATGGTAATGACAATATGGTCGACATCCTCACAACCGCCAGGCGCAGTTGCATCACATTACAGCTGCACCTCATCAGCTGGAACTGATTGCTGCCATTCAAAACACAGTGCTTGTGATTCCACTTTGCATGGCACCAGAAGCGTCTCTCGGGTCATGTAGAGTCCATTTTTTGACAGATGCCATGTCGGCCTGCACAGAGCAGATCAAGTGGGCAGGAAGTCAGACAGAAGAAGCAGAGCGAATCTGATCAATTTTTAAAATACATTTCCCTGTGCAGACTCGCGATTATAAAAACAGACAAAACAGAAATTATCCCTGGTAGAAGCACAAAAAGCAAGAAAAGAGAGGAAGAAAAAGTCAAAATCTGAGCAAGTAAACATAGTCAGGTGGGCAGAACGCTCTGCTGCTGAGACATTTCTGAAATGCTGCAGGTGAAGGCTGCAGACGTCGCGCCCACTGGAACACTGGACCAAACAGTGGGCGCATCTTTTTACCAATCAGAGCAGAATCTCTTGCTTAAAAGAGCTGAGGGAACTCAAAAGGGGGTTCAGTTACAACAGAGAAGCAATGGTAAAATTAAAATAAAAAGTTATACCTTCTCTTTTATGCCCCAGAATTATTTGTAGTTTCAGAAGTTAAAAAATGTAACTACTACTACTTGAATCACCATGCAAATATGAATGTAGTTGAACCACCAGCAGGAAGCTACTCGTTTATTCATATTAAGTAGAGACACCAAGTACACTTATTTGAATATTCCAGGTGATTTTGCCAAATGGACATATTATTTTAGAAATTGCCTTTTGGTCTGCAGCAGAAGGGCAGACGTGCACTCCAATAACATCCTAACCACCCTTTGAATTTCATGTTTTTAAATGATTCTGATGATTAATTTTGTGTCTTTTTTTTTTTTTCCTTTCTCACCACCGGGTGGCACTATTAGTTTAGTTTGAGAACCAGACACAGAGAAAGAGGAGCCAGAGGAGAAGTAGAGCAGAGGAAATTGATGCAACAGTTCACACAATGCAGATTAAAGAAGAGGAATGAAAAGAGGAAACAACACAAGAAGAAAGTGACAGCGCAAAAGCAGAGGAAACAAGAAAACAAGATGCTTTGTCAGGAGCTATATTTGTATGCTGCTTAGATTCCCTGCAAATGAGAGGAGACAGAAGTGTGAGGGTGAAAGAGGAAGGTGTGTGTATGTGTGTGTGTGTGTGTGTGTGTGTGTGTTGGGGGTGGGGGGGTGGACAAGACAGGATAGACGGAAACCCACAATTCCCTGCTTCTTTTTTTCCAATTTAAAGTGCTCAGAGTTAAGAGAGTGCACAGAGGATTGCGTTGGCAGACTGATAGTTGACAGTGAGAACACACACATCTACAGGACGCTCTTGATTCCACTTGAAGTATACCGCTGTCTTCTTCTACTGTCGCCCTGTAATCCCCGCAGTCTATTCAAGGCCCCGTCAACTGAAACCTGAGGGGAGAAATGAAGCTGCTCCTGCTTACCGCATGAACTTCACACATCTCTCACTTCACTCAGTGCTCCTCTGGGACATGATAGAGGGAGCAGCTTTGCTTCGTAAAGTGTATACGGTCAATCTGTCTCCTCTTCTTTTCATTATTTGCGATGCATCTTGCTTTGTTCTATGAAGCATAAAGGTTTGTGAAGGGTTGACGTGCCGTATACCCTCTCTCATGTGTTACTGGGGGATAATATCCCCTGTAGATCTCCACCATAGTAGTAGTATAGTAGTAGAGGCAGAAACAAAAGGTTCAATAATCCACTGCATGTCTGTGAAATTATACACATATTTGTTTTTTTGTTTTGTTTTTTACAGATACAGCCACCTCAAATTCCCCCCCCCATCTGGAAGCCTTCCAACTGGCAGCCAACTTCCAGCCAGTTCCCAGTCAATTTCCAGCCTCTGGTGGTCACGCTGCTGTGGCACCTTCTAGTGGATGTATTGCTTAACATCCATGCCAATGTGAAGAATGCATAGCGGTATGTGAGCAGTGATGGTTATGCTGTTTGAAATGCAGGCATCTATTTTGTATGTAAAGGTGGACATAAATCAATCATAAAAACCTCACCAAGTAGTTTTGGTGACTAAACCTAACCAAACTGTGCCAGTTTCACAACATCACATGACCTTATGTAACATACTTAAGGTCCACTGTTGCCTGTTGCTGGGACTCTCCAGCACTCTTATGTTTCATTTTGAGAGTCATTGGCAATTGAGACTTTAAGGTGGTATTGATGAAAAATGTATCATAAACTTAGAAAAAGCTTATTTAGTAGAACCCAAAAATATTTATATAGGCTATATTTTTTGTGTTTGTTTGTTCTGGTAAATGCTGAAATAATGAATCGTCAGAGTGGATAGACACCGCTTAACAAAAAATGTGTTGTGTAAGTCGCTTTTATAGTGTGTGTGTGTATACTGTGTTTCTGTGTAAATTATGTTTTATGTTGTTTTATTTAAGGTTAGTAACCATGTAAAGTATTCAACAATTCCTGAGTATTTGATAGCTATGAGAAAAATATCCAATGAGTACAGATCTGAGAGCAGACGCATTTACATGCACAAAGTATTTTGGTTTTTGCCCTTATTCCAATTAAAGACAGAGGGTTTTGAAGCTGTTAACATGGCGAATGAAAATGAATACTTATTGACCTACAGCTTTTATATATACAGTATATATATATATATATATATATTTGCACATATTTAAAAACCTGTTAATATCCAAGTCATTCATAATGTTTAATAGTAGGTGTGTTTCTCCTTACAACCAGACATGTGGGCTTTTCTTCTGTGCATGCATCTCTACCCAAGCCTTGCAAACTGTTGGCTAGATAGTTTGTTTAAAATGCAGAGACACAACCGCACAAAAGACATGTCGCAAAATTCAGTAAAAACCCCCAAATTATATGGATGTTTCAAATGCACTCTATACTTGTTCAAAGAATAATCCTACACCATATTTAGAATAATTGACCTTTTTCTCTGCAGTCATATTGGTGTGAAATAGCAGGGTCAACACAGTTTTAACAATGATAATAATTAAGGTCTCATTAAATGTAACAGAGCCTTTCCAGTTAACCAGCATGCACAATAGCAGCACCCCGACACTGTTCGACCTGAATGGAGCCTTAATTAGTATCATTGGTAACACCTGTGTTTACCTACTATTTCATGTGGCTGCTGTGAAAAAGGTCAGCAGTGGAAAATTAGTGTGCATGTGAATGTAGTCACTGTGACCTTTGGTAGAAGAGAAGCACAGGTGGAGCCAATGACATTAATAGCTGTCTTGAAAACAAGCCAGCATGTAAACATGCTGCGCCATAATACTGAGACATGTACAGTAAGTTGAATACAGCCAATGCCGATGGTGTTTATTTACACATGTACTTTTCCTATTATGACATATCAAAATGTTCCGTGTGAAAAGGTATTTCTGCGTGGATACATGTAAGGTAAAGCAAAGAGCTGAAACTTCAAAACTGATGTCTGGGTTAAAACTAGGCTAAAACTCTGCATGTTGCTACTAATTGCCTCTTGCTTAAAGTATTTGTAGTTAATGTTACAGAACTTTCTGCTCAGAATTGCTGAACAGTTCTTGCAGAGTCTTTGGCACACCCCCTGCTAAGATTCAGATCAGAGCTTTGCAGCTTTGCATGCTAGGATATCTGGCAGTGTTCTAATGGAGGCAAAATATGGAGCTCTGAGAGGAGAAGCTCAAATCGGCAGCCTGGATCACAACACCAAAGGGGTTAAGCAAATTGCGTAAGCTGCAATGAGGTATACCAAGTCAACTAACACTGCACTAAGATACCGAGTTGAACTTTCCCACAGGAAGTCAGAGTGAGCGAGATAAATGTGCTCATTGGTTTCGTTTGATTTTCCAGAGTTAGCTAGATCTTTTAGAACAGGAGCCTCCAGCCAGCATGATGAATGCAAAAGAGTGAGCATCCATTAAGAATAAATAGGACACATTTTTGTGCAAATATTTTGATAGAACTATTTTTTGTTTTTGTTTTTTTTTTTGTTTTTTTTTCATTTTAGACATGACTTTTTTTTTTTGTTCTGTTTTAGTTACAGTTACATAGTTTGTACATTGCATTTAAAGAAGTCTGCTCCCTCTCCAACATAGTGGAACTATGTATTTATCTTTTTTTTTTTTTTAGATGTTTTGGTGGTTGTTTAAAAGTGACGATAATGTTACATGCCACTTTACAACATCAAATCTTTGAAGGGACGGTTCACCCCAAAGTCAAAAATACATATTCTGCACATGGGTTGTAGTTCTCTTTATCCATCTAGATGTCTTTGGTGTGAGTTGCAGAGTTTTACTTACTTACTTTTTTTTGTTGTAGAAAGAAACTATTTCTTGCATATTATAAAGTAGTTACAGTAAATTCTACTGCAGAGAAAAACTGCTCCCAACATGATCTGTGGATTAGCTTGAGTAACCATCTTGAGAGAAACTGTTGTTGAATTTACTAGGGGGATACATAGCACTACATGCCAGAGAGGAAAAAAAATGCATTTTTGATTTTCAGAGCCATGCAAATTCTGTGTACACAACAAATTTAGTGGAGAGTCATTGATGGCAAATTAAGTCCTGGAAAAAGAAAATGGCCTTGTCACTGAGAGCTGAACATCCTGATGGCTGATATAGATGCATTGGATGAGGCTGGGTACTAACGTTGGACAGGACGCTTGGATGGACAATGGTGGATAATGGCTTCGTTTAGGGCTCTGACTGATATCCGGCCTAACAGATGGTTTTGTGCATGAGAAATCAGCATGGGGTATTTGGCAACTTGTGAGTAAGTTGCAATAAAGATAAGTTGTGGGTGATTATACTTTTAGATCTGCCATATGGTTGTCCTTCCAGAAGCTTAGGGTGTGGAAAGAATGATACATGCATTCCAGTACTGTGTGTGAGTATTGGCAAGAAGGACTAAAAGTTTGTGACACAGCCATTAATGAATTAGGTTGAAGTTGACTTTTTCCAGAACATATTCCATTTAGGATAACCATCTCACAATGTGACTGCATCAACTTACCAACCAATAGAAATGCACAAATGTCAGCTTAAGCATACTTAGTATCCTACAATACTTAATGTTGCCTCAAGATCTCTCTGGAAAATTGTCCTTCCAAGTTGGCATCTTTTCCCGAGCCACAACCAGGTCTACTTTCTCCTCCTCTTCTTCTCTGGATTGTTTTCCATACACATAAATGCCAATACTACAAGGGCTCAGTTATTGCTTAGCTTTATTGTTTACTACTATAGCGGCGCAGATAGATGACGGATGGTGGATGACGGATGCTGATGACAGATGCTTATGATGTTTTCTTGTTGACCTGCGTCATAGTTTTACGATTCAGCTGTATGAGACCGGGTTGTTGATGTTGTGTTGAAGTCCACATGGAGGTTTGGTAGATGGATGACTCAAACAAACACAGGACTTTAATCCTGGAGACCAGGGGCCTCATGTACAAAGACCTGCATGGATTTCCTACTGAAACATGGCGTACGCTCAAATCCAGAAAATGTCGTACGCACAAAAATATCCAAATGTATGAATCTGTGCGCACGCATGAATCCAAGCACATTTCCTTTGTACATCCCAATCAACGTGGAATTGAGCGCACATGTTGGAGTACCTGACCCCTCCCTGTCCACGCCCCCATTTAAATACGCAATGAGCCCTGCACCTGAGATTCCCCTCTCTGCACGATCAGAAAAGTAGGAATGAATGAGTAAGACGGGAAAAAAAAAGAATTTCACAGAAAGCGAACTGGAGGCGCTACTTGCTGAAGTGAAGTGAAGTGGTACGCCAGGGAAAAGGTGAGGCTGATTAAGACATTTCACACTTTCCGCACAGGGTTATTAACATGAGTACCTCGCACACAGAGACAATCAGGGGCTTGTTAGAAAGATCTTAAGCTGTAGATTAACCAGCAAAAAACAGCAAGTCACTAACTTTAACCACTGACTAGTAATGATGCTGTGAAGACGGGATAGAATTTGGGGGCGCACATGCTCAATGCGCATCACGGGGATTACTATTAGGACAATTACACTAATAAATTTATTCACCAAGAAGCCACCCATCGCGCACAGTGCCAGCTTGTAGTCTGTTCCCAACCATGCTGTTACTCAGAATGTATGAATCGTGCGTTGAACCAGGCCACCTCGCCACAATGTTGGTTAATTGCATTTGCGCACCAGATATGATCTGTACATTGATCGAATGAACATGTTTCCTGTTGACATATACAAATTCATCATGTGATGGCGCTTTTATAGCAATGTGTGTGCAGTCGATAGCTCCGACTACATTGGGAAAACCGGCTCTCGCTGCAAATTGCGTTTTAATGTTGACCTGTTCAGCTACATTGTATGGGAATTTGATATACCTGGCTGACATGCGGATAATTCCGTCCCACACGGCTGGCATGGCTCGGCTCAGGGTTGACTGGTACAGTCCCGATCGGTCGGCCAGCTCCCTCTGGAATGCCCCGGTTGCTAGGAACCCCAATGTCGTCAGCACCTGTGTGGGCACAGGCAGCGCATGGCTCCTTGCTGTGTTGCGCTCCAAGGCCGGCTGCAGCTCTGCGCACAGTTCCAGGAGGATTGCCCTCAGGAACCTAAAGCGGCTGTTGAGCCAGTTGTCATCATGTGCCAGTAAATCCTCTCTGTCTCTGAACACACGCTCTCTTCGTATTGCACCATTTACAATGTCTTCTAATACTGCTAAAGAAGCCATTGTTTTTAGCGGTATTTTTTTTTGCACCACTTTGCGCATGCTTTTAAATCCAGTCATGTAATTGCAGACACGTGGGTGTGTTAATTGTTCATCAGTGTTAATTGTTCACGTGTCTCTGATGTGCACATCACTCAGTCTGAGGACTAATTGTTTTCACATTTATTTATTATAACAGTTTCCCAGCATCACCTCTAAGTGTCGCCAAAGGCTCAACAGCTGTAGAAACGTGCGTACGCCAGCCATGAAGTTGGCGTGAGGCACCGCACATTTCCACGGTCATTTCACTCTTGATACATCTGAACTTTGCCGTGAAAAAGAGCGTACGCCATGTTTTTGTGTGTACGCACCCTTTGTACATGAGGCCCCAGGTCTTGTGACCCATGTGAAAACCAAAACATTTCAAAGTTTTAACGTGCGTAACGTGACATCTGTCACATGACTTGCTTCATAGGACTTTTGTCTTGACTTATGAATTTCGTGGCTTCATTTATGCCATTTGATGCACGTAGGTTAACGTGTATTTTAACACAAACTGCGGTCTTTAAATAAACCTACCCTAGTAGTTTTAATGCCTAATCCAACATGTTACCATTCCACATGTTAAAAAAGCTCTCTTATAGCACCTCATACAGATTCCAAAGGGGACCTTGTGCCACATTTAACAATTCATCCAATTTTCCCTGAAAACTCATGCTTTTCATTGCCCTCTCCTGGTTTCCTACCGGGGTTGGAATTGTCCCGTATTTTCACCCATTTTTTTCTTTAGACAAGTTTTAAAGCAAAGGGAAACATTTTTTTTGAAGAGCAGCCTAATTAATAAACCCTTAGAAAACATTTGTAAAACATTAATTTCCTGTTTATTCTTAAATTGGCCTACTAGATAAGGCTTGTCAGTTATATTCTTTAAAAATCACCAGAATGTAAGAAACAAAATCTACCCCCAGACCCCAGCTTTGATTTAAAAATACTCAAGGTCTAATAGTTGGCAAGTATACCTTGTGGGCCTGTATAAGCTGCAGAGAGACGTAACAAAATGTCGGTATGTGATGACCTGGGAATGAGGATTGGTTGGTTGGTTTGGCAAATATGTGTCTGGTTAACTTCCCCACCTCCATTAAAGAGCAGCAGACAGCTGCTTCCCTGAGCCTTTTTATGGAACCATCTGGGGCTCTGCACACATTGGATCAGACGGTGCCAAACGGAGCTAACACATGGCAATATTTGAAGTCCAGCCTGCACATTTGGTAAGACGGGATATCCTGCTCTGATCAAAACTGCACAAGACAGTAGGATTTCCTGCCTGAACACTCACCAGAAAAATCCAGTGTATGTGTGAACACCAAGTCAGCTGTTATGTAGTAAATTCTGCCTTTATGAGAGTTGTTAAGTTTTATTTATTTTTTTTGGTAAACAGCTTTAGACTTGTATTAATCCACAAAGATGTAATGTAAAACCAACTGATATGGAAGTGGTAACTCATTATGTAACCTTAATCGTTGTGATGAACTTATGTGGCCAGGGCATACTTTCTACTGAGGACAAAGGAGGACGTGCTCCCTTCACTTTTAAATTTCATATAGTTTAAGTTCAGTTTACTCAATAAATCTCTCTTAAGTGTTCTTTTACTGCCCATATGTCATAATTTAGATAAGTTATCATCTGAGTTGGTGAAAATGATGTTTTGCTCATTTAGGAGCATAAATCATCATTGAGGGCACGGAAACAATTGTAGGCTCATAACCTTTATGAGGAGCAAATGTTTTTTCTTTTTTTTAAAAATAGATTTATTTTTTTCTTTTGTGCCCTGAGTCTCACCTCTCAGGCTTCATACAGGCTGCTCTAGCATCTGATTGGTGAATGTTGTTGGTGCTTTAAGCAGTGTGATTGCCTCTTCATTTCTTTCACTGGGAAAAGATTTATATTGTGATTTACAGGTGACATTATGGTATTCTCATAAAAAGACACTAGAACTGAACATCAATCAATGCTAAGGCAATAAAGGACACTGCTCCTTTTTAGCCAAGATGCAAATACATTTTCTCTTTCATCAGATCTGATACAGCTTATGCATCATTTCTTATTATTTTGTTATCGTGCTATTATTATGACAGTAATACATTTCATCACAATGCGTTATTTACGAAGATGAGGGACAAGCATAAAAATTAAACATTTCTAGATTAAAATTAAAACGTTGGGAATAAAAGTAATTTTCAGTGTTAAAAATTTTGAGAAGAGTTGAAATGCCATTTTGAGATGATTCTCAAAATAAATAAATAAATAAATAAAATCTACTGCCTGACAAACCCAGAGAAATCTGTAAGTGATTTTTTGTCTTGCATGGGAACATGTGGGGAACTTTCTGTCTGTATGCCTCTTTCTTTTGTGATATGAAATTCTAGTCCACGCTTTCAGCAGCGTAGTTCGACAGATAAATGACTGCTGATATTTAATAATGGCTGCATTATTAAAACCCAGCTCAGAATCATATTTCATGACATTCTCCTTTGAAGCCAATATAGCAGAAATGGCATTCAAAAATCATATCCTGGTGGGTAATGGACAAATTATAGACCTCATCGAATGTTGTCAGCTCCAGCTCCTCCATCTCTCCCGTCGACCCAAGTGTGAAAAGAGAATATCCATATACAGTGAATGCAAACTTCTTTCTGCAGAAGTGATTCAAATCAATCATCTTTCTTTCAATGTTTTCTCTCTGTTTTTACATGTTCCCATTGTCATCATTAATGCTGATGGTACTTAAAAGTCAATTCTCCTGCATATTTTGTCATACTGTCAGGATCTGGACTCCAATTTGCCATGTCTGCACTCTAATTGGACTGAAGGCTGTCCCTGCTGTAATTTTAGAAGCCTGCTGCTGGGAAGGAGTCAATATTTGGATTGAAGATCATCCCTGCAATAAATTTTAGATTACATGGAAGGAATCAATATTTAGAAATTACTCCCTGCACGTATTCTTAGAACCGCTTGACTGAGTGTGTTCCTGATAAATCCAACATGACAGCTCGACAACATACCTAGCAACAAGTAGTGTGTGTGTGTGTGTGTGTGTGTGTGTGTGTGTGTGTGTGTGCGTGAGCGAGATATCCGTAAGGAGCTGCAGGAAATATATTACCTGTGTGCACATGTGGGTGCATGCGCTTTGTGAGTTAGTGTGTGCTGCTGTAGATATACAGTTGTACATCACAGCATGTTTATTTGTGCTGAAATGACTTCACACATGGCGGGTTGAGTGGGTTTGATGGGTCGACCAATCAACCCACCATGTGACACCTGCATCTGAAAGGGGTACTGAAAGCATGTTGTGCTATTTAATGACACATAAGTCACTCCCCGAGACATGCAGTTTGTGCATTCAAACATGATTAAACATGGTTATGGACCATTTTGGCGAAGTGTCAGAATACTGAAATACATGGGCCTGGACCACACGTAGACAGGTATTTTTTTAAAAACACGCCTGAAAACACATATCACATTAAGATTCACTTGCACGCGCATGCCGGTGTAAACAGGAAGGTGACTAATGATGAGGCAGAGAAACGTGACTGGTGTCCACAGTATCCTCCTTGATAATGTTGTTTTTAATAAGACATTTTCTA
>JAJHUR010102638.1:0-14123 GCA_027495735.1 Lutjanus campechanus
ATTTTAATTAATAAATGCTTTTTTCCCTAACAGTGCCTGTAACACGGCAGTAACACAGCAGTCACTCGGCAGTAAAACGACAGTCACACAGCTGGTTAAAAAAATAACCAGCCGTAGACCGTTAGCCTACCAGAAAAGTCACTGATCGCCATCTTCATCTTCTTCTTCCTCCTGCGCACTGAAACCACTGAAGTAGTCTTCTTCAACCCAATCAAACCAGCGTCTTCTTCGCCGCATTATCTCGTCCACCTGTCTGTCTCGCACTTGCGCTTCCTGCTAGAGCGCCCCCTGGAGGCCGTTAGCCCGTAAAAATCAATAGATTAGCCGCATCATTGTTTAGGCCGCAGGGTTCAAAGCGTGTGAAAAAAGTAGCGGCTTATAGTCCAGAAATTACGGTAATTAAGGTTCCCTTCCATTTAGTGCAGCAGAGCCTTTACCATGAGCCAAACATGCATAATAGCAGCACACTAACTCTGTTTGAACCTTAATTAGTATCATTGGTAACACCTGTGTTGACCTGACTGTCAAAATGGTTGCCGTGGTAAACTGGTAGCTCAATTGGTGTTTGCCCCATGTGCTGAGGAGAACGACCCTTTGCTGCATGTCATTCCCCCACTCTCTTCCCTTTTTCTATCTTCAGCTGTGCTATCAATTAAAGGCATAAAAGTCCAAAAATATTATAAAATAAATAAGTAAAAGCTGCTGTGGAAAAGGTCTGTTTAAGCTAGTACTGAGAAAGGTCAGACAATGAAACAAGTTTCACCATCATCATTCAAAGACCAGAACAGGTACACATACACACATGAACACACTCTCATTTACTGCATTAAAGAGGAGGTTAATTGCTTCTGGGGGGGTTGTGATCAGGTAGCTGTTTTAATCAACTTCTTCAAAAGGCTGGCCACACAACTGCATGTTGAGTTGTCACTGAATTATTGTCACTGAACTCAACATGTACTAAATGACATGTTGAAGGAAAACAGAGTGAGTGCAGATTGGAAAGACACATTTTCCAGGTGTAAATCTGATGATTTACATTAATTTTTTACTCTTTTAGTACCGCAAGTCCTTTGGTGTGTTTAAGCACTAGCAATAGCAAATAATGCTTTTGTTTGCAGACTGAGTTCACGATGTGTTAACTGTCACCACCCAAATGTGTTAAGCAGCCACCTCACAGCCAGCAGGACCCACAGTCTGGTGATGGTGAGGAGAGAGGAACTGGACAACAGCTCTCAACAGTATTTCTGCCAGTTATGTGACAGAATGTGTTTGTTTCCACACCTCTTGCTCCTACATGCAGAATGAAGAGAACTGAGATGTTCTTAATGATGGCAGCGTCGATCAATTTTCACCTGAAGCAAAGGTGGAGGACAGAAGGAGATATGAAATAAGAGAATTGGGATGTGTCCTCTGTTTGTATCAAGCTGTGACTCTGTCTAACACAGCTCAGATCTGCTCACTCTTCTCACACAGAAATTTAAGTAATAAGTGAGCACTTAGGAGAGGAGTAGTTGTGTTTCCTTAATGACTGTATTCCCACCACAGATGCCCTCACCTGAGGCTGATCACCACAGTTTGAAATTGAATTATGTTATTAATCTCATCAGCTGGGTGTTTAGTCAAGCTAATAACTTTGGTGCATTGAAGGCACAACAGCAGGAGACTCAAAGTAAATCATTGATGAAATGAAGCAATATGAGAGCAGATAGGACTAACTTCAGCTCCAGTTGTTCTTGTTTTTTATTAGTTTTGGTTTGAGGTTGAACAAAAACAGCACATCATTCAACATTTCATTAATTGATCCATTTATCACAGCTTGATGCAAAATTCTCATTCGTCTTTGCTGCACAATTCTCCACCGTCCTCAAACTCAAAGACATGCAGTGACAGCAGTGTTTGTTTTAATCAATCAATCAATCAATCAATCAATCAATCAATCAATCAATCAAAACACTTTATTTGTCCCCAAGGGGCAATTTAAAAGGCATGAGGAGCAGCATCACCAGGCTATATTTCAGTTTGACTGTAAAGTCAGACCAGTGTAGAAAAAGCATTTGGCCATTTGAACCTCCTGCTGAGAGCAAAGCTCATTTTTGTGGTCAGTTAGTGGAATAAATGTTTCTGGGAGGACTCTCACTGGTCGGCACTGAAAGACTGGGTGCTAAAGAATGAGTGCAATGAAGAGAGGAGGGAGTGCAGTAAAAGAATAGTGGGTGCTATATTAGGAGAGCGGGGGTTGTATAATATGTGATGCTGAGAGTGTTGCCTCAAACCAGTGGCACAGCCTGTGTGTGTGTGCAACGTTTGTACACTCAAGCACAGTATGTCTTTTCCCCACATAATAAGGATCTGGCTGTCCTCTGATCTCCTTTTTTTCTTCAATTATTTGTCCTGATCATTTCCTGTGGATGTCCTCACTTGTAGTTTTACTCCTAAATGTCATAAAATACATCAATTTTATTCCTTAGTCTGGATATTTGCATTAGGAGCTGATAAAAACATTACTGTAAATGTGTCACCTCCTGTGGTGACACATTATTCTCTTTAGTGTATTTTACATTTTAAACACTCTGAACTTCACCTCTGTCATTGTTCTATTTGACATGTAGTGCAGCTGAGTCATTTATATGCTATTTCAGAGGCCTCATTGCTACATTAGGCCTATTAATTATGGAAACTGTGTGAGGAGAGAATTTAAAATCTCCTGACAGCACCACATCTGACAGCTTGAATGTGAAAAAATGTATCTTAACTACAGAGAGACACCACATTTCCTCAAATCAGTATAATCAGGATTAATGACAACTTCAAATATCCAGGGGCCACATTATTAATAAGATGTTCCAAAGTCATTCATTTTCATTCATTTTATATTTCACAGACTGGTAAGAAGAGAGATGAAATCACCATTCAATATATCAAACTATCAGGGCATTTAATTTGTGTAATTAATGCCTGCGTGTTGTGAAATTTTATTCCGTAGTTCACAATGACTGAAAGTTGAACTCAACAAATTGTTCTCGAATGTGGAGACAAGGTGGCAGAAATAATGGAGGCATTTGGAAAATCAGCTTGAGATGAAAGAAAAAAGGAAGACAGTTCAAAGTGACAGATCCCACTTAAAGTGACTGAGATCTTTTTGTAGAGTTTGTGATACTGCTGCAGTGAAGTCATTCTTTGATTGGTTCATTTCTGATTCATTTCAAGTCAGTACCTCTAAAGGATCTGAACATTGATGACTCCCCTGCACTTCACATCTACCTGTATGTCTTTCAGAGGCACTTGAAAGCACTTCAAGTGTTTTACTCTTTAGAGTCGGGGGAAGTTACTTACTTTCATTGGATGACTGCAAACAGTGTCCATGCACAGTCAAGTTTCTTCTGGATTGGGAAGCTAATCTGATGTGTAGCCCTATATCTGCCAGTCACAGTCAAAGAAATGTCAGTGTCTCTTTCTCTAATTTCTCTCTGTCTCATTCCTACCTTCCCTGAAGGTTTGCTGTTCTTTCTCACCATCCACCATCACATCTACTTCTTAGTGCAGTCCAGTAATAAAGAGCATTCAGAATGAAAGGGTCCACTGATTGTTCCCTAATTAGACAGTAATAAGAGGTTGATGTCACTGCACAGAGGCTCTAGAGTCTACTCTATGTTTTTTCAGCAGAGACTGCAGAAGTGAGGCACAGCTGAATTTCTTTAGCCTGAGTGTTCATTCTGTGGTTGTCAGCTTTCTCACTTGTTGGTAAATTGACTGATTTCGAACCACTTCACTGGCTGTCTGTTACTGTGACACCCTAATAAGATCTAGATCCTTACAGCTCCACGGCTGTCAGGAAGGACAGGATAGGGTGCTATGCCATTATCCAAATCATCTGTCAGTCCAGTGTGCACCTGCATCAGCCTGGTTTTCTTCACTCTGATCTCATTAATTTCTCATACTCTGACTTCAAAAATAGATGTTGGAATATGTGATTGTGGAGCTCATCCTCTGTCATTTCCTCCACTCTGTAGAACTGGTTGGAATGAAACAACATGCAGAGTGATGGTCTTAAAACTGACTGTCTTGCTACAGTCAGATCTGCCATTTGCAGTCCTATCCAAGTGATTTGTTTCTGTGCATCTGTGTGTCAGTGTGTCAAAGAATTATGTGCCTTTGATGATGTATCAACATTCTAGAACTTTGTTAGCTCACAGGGTGTCTTTAGAACAAACAGAACACAGGCAGCTACAGAGGTACGATGCAGTTAGATTGGACAGGACTTGGTTTTCATTTGGGAAGAAACATTGACTCAGACATTTTGGCAGGATTATTATCAACCTGATAAGAAGATGGACTGGGGTTAACAACAGGAAAGTCTAAATAACTGGCAAGGTAAGTTGATGGTACACTGCTTTAAAATGGATCTTTTGGTGATCAAGTGACCAGCAGTGATTTCAATGTTCAATGTGAGTATTGTTTTAAGTCATACTTGAAAAGCATGTGAAGATATCCTTTAACTTGGATAAAACTGTAACCAACTTGTTTGTGTTGGCTGAGGTTTAGATGGACAGTCGTTCAATTTTTGCATTTGTTTTCAGGTTGGTGTTTAATGTGTTAGTTTGGAATGACAGTTCAGGAGAAGATTTTTATATGGGTTTCACAACTATTTGCCACTGGGAGGTGGTCGATCCTGTAATCCAGCTGTTACAGTGCATTGCTGCATCAATCATCAATGGTTTCCCCACCAGTAAGCTGTGATGTGATCAAAACCAAGATGTGCTTGTGCATTCTGGTCCTAAAAAAATTACTGCTAGATTCTCCTACTGAGTGCATGCTCAAATGCAAAGAATTATGGGAATTTAGCTAAACATGTAAAGGAGAGCTTAAGGCCATGGCTAGTGAGAGAGGGAATCCTCTTGCAGCATCTCGTGCATTCAAGGAGAACCACAGTGTGCATTGCACATTCTCTCATGAGGCGAATTACCAGTTCTGAACTCCTGGGATGTACACCGCTCTGATGGAGAGCAGGTGTGTGTGTGTGTGTGTGTGTGTGTGTGTGTGTGTGTGTGTGTGTGTGTGTGTGTGTGTGTGTGTGTGTCCACAGCATCTCCTGGCTATTTCCAGCAGCCAATCTGAGTGCCACCCTGACAGTAATGTTAGCCACCACTGTCATGTTATCTGTCCTGACTGCAACATGTCTGTTTGTCAGCATCAGAACAAAATTCTCCTCAGACACTTTACATGGAGGGACGGAGGATTCTCCAACAGGAAGCCCCACTGATCACTGAGCATGGGGGTTTTCCAGTATGCCAGGTCAGACTGCAGGTGGGGAGGGATGGCCAGTCTGCATCTTTTGTACCATACTGGGTCAAGCTTAAGGTGGCTGAAACCATCTTTGAATATTGCCAAGGGGAAAACCATGTGACTTGTGGAAATCACACCCAGCAGACCCATCACTGACAGCACTGTCAGCATGGGGAAATATGTGACAGCAAAGAGTTTATTGCATCTGACAGGGGACAGCTTTGCTCTCATGGTGTTGTATTTCATTTCCAAACCAAGGTACTCTAATGACTGGGTGGAGAGCAGAGAGCTCTTTTGCCAGTTCTTGATGAACTTGTTTGCAGATGCTGTAAGACTTTGTGGTGTGTATCTTTTCCTCGCCGGTCGCTTTCTTGCAAATTGGCTCCACTGCAATTTTCATACACTTGGAGGTGTATGGAGCCAAAGAAAAGCTAAATGAATAGGAAGAAGAATGCATCACACAGTAAGGCAGGTATTGTTGGTATTGACTTTATTATAGGCTTACACACAGGCAGAAAAACAGGGACACTCACAGTGCAATGCAGTTGGAGGGAAACAGCCAGGGGGGCAAGCAAACAGAAACCAAGAATGCTGAAGCAGATCTTGTGGTCAGGGAGAAGAGAAGAAGGCTGTGGGGATTTTCCAGGATGCAGGTGATGCAGGTGATGCAGGTGATGCAGGGACAGGCAGGGAAGGCAGTGGGGAATCAGTCTGGGAATAAATGCTGGATAGTCTTGCATCAAGGTAGAGAAGAACAATCCGGCAGTGAGTGACTGAACTGGGGAGGCTTATATACTGGCTTGATTACTGATGAGCTGCAGCTGTGAGACCAGGTGACTGGAGTTGGGCTGCTGAGGTGGGAGTGGCTGATAGGCAGAGTGGAGCAGAAGTGGGGTGAATGGAAAAGTACTGGAAGAGCTGGGGAACTAAGTATGGGGAACCGAGCATCCAGATGTGACATGAGTGCTCGCTCATCACAGCCAATGGGAGGACAGACTTGAAAGTGTTGGTGCTTTACATGGTGCTGGAAACACATGACAGCGACAGCATTCAGCTCTGTGTGGATTTTGATTCACACAGCAAAGATGCCCCATGTTGCTTCTTTTCCACATTGCTAGCAAGTTGCAGAGTTTTGAAATGTATGTGATGTGTACCTCTCCATCTGTTAGTCACTGTCAAAGTAACATCTGTGGGTTCTGACCATTTTATTCTAACAGACACTCTGATAGTAGATAGAGGTTGGCAGCTTGCCACAGTTTAAATTCTCCAGTGTGCTGATGTGTGTGTGAAAATATCAAACAGAATTCTACAAATCCAAAGTGATCCTTCTCAATACTCCCCAGTCAAATACTTTACATTTCTATCACTGGCACAGTGGCTGCATATCCTGAGGTGATCACACACCATGGAGACACACAGATGAAGTCCTGAGATTTACAAAATGTCTCCCTGACTGTCTCTTTGTCTAGTTTCTGTCTTTCACACTCTTTCTAATTTCAAATTCCCTGAAGGCTAGCTGCAGCCCAATAAGAGGATTCAGAAGAAGATTAAAGGTCCAGTAATTGTTTGCTAATTAGACAGTAATGAGAGGTTGATGTCATTGCAGAGAGGCTCTATGACATAAGAGTCTGCTCTCTCTTTATCAGCAGAGACTGCAGAAGTGATGCAGAACTGAATTTCTTTGACCTGAGTGTTCATTCTGTGGTTGTCAACTTTCTCACCAGTCGGTAAATTGACTGATTTTGAGCCACTTCACTGATTGTTACTGTGACATCCTAATAAGATCTAAACCCTTATAGCTCCATTTGAAAATCATCCAGCTGCTGTCAAGAAGGACCCAGGAGTAGGTTCTGTCATCCTGCCAATCATCTGTCCAATGTCATTTCCTGCTGTTTGGAAAGAAACAACATGCAGAGCGAGTAGTGATGGTCCTCACGAACCTCCTGCTACAGTCACAGATCTCCCGCAATCCAACCAATTTGTGTGTGTGTGTGTGTGTGTGTGTGTGTGTGTGTGTGTGTGTGTGTGTGTGTGTGTGTGTGTGTTTGTACAACAGAGTGGCAGCAGCAGCATATATGGTCACATTTTAAGTTAGCTAATGTTAGCTAACAATTTATGTAGAGTTGCTCATGAGTCAGCTTGTGCTTAGCCAATATTAACTATCAGATGTAACCGGCTTGGTAAAAAATTATGTAGATTAGCTAGCTGGTTAGCTATTGTTTTGGTCTGCAGTAAAATGCTTGATTACTACCTTGCTAAAGACTGATCATAGATATATTATAATGAACTAGATAGTGATGCAAAGATGGCGCCCATTCAGTCCTGTGAGAGTTGCTTGCCTGACGCAAGCTGAAAATGTTTTCTAGCTTCTAGGTTTACTTCCAGGTTATACAGCCCACTGAATAGTCACAGTAGTGTTTCCTCCCTTGTCCCTGCCTTCAAGTTTCTGCTCAGCCCAAAGACTTTACATTGTGATGCTGTCATAGATTTTTAAATGGCTTTATTTGCCTCGAGGATAGTTTTACAAACATAAAATACTCCATGGATCAAACCTGTTTGCAGTTTGAGGTGTCCTGTCAACAGTTTTACAGAGCTCTTTTGTAATGGTGGCCTATGGGGGAAAATGCTTTTTACACAATACCGCGAGTGGCCACTGGGAAATACTGTCAGCAGGGTGAGTGGCAAAGCCCCATCTACGTCTATAAGAAGTCCATGAGACTTATTTAGATTAGCTTGCTAATAAGAACTTTTATTGGAGCACAGACCAAAAAGGGGTGAGAATTAGTCAAAATGCATCATTTGGCTGCTCTCCTTTACAGACAAGATGCCTTAGAGTTAGTCAAAGGGAAGTTGCTCTGTGTTTGGCAGAAATTCATAGGTAATGTTTTCTTTTTTGATTGTATTACTCCCATTCAACAGAAAATACTCTGAAATCTCTTTTATGCTTAAGGAATAGTTGGAATAAAACCTCCCTCGGTTAAAGACCAGATCTATTGAAAACAAATAAGTTTGGGAATGAACAAGGTTGTTGTAAAGGCAGTTCATCTTCAGAGAGATTCATTTAGACATAGAGGGCATGATGAACAGAGAAAGTGGGGACAGAGAAGAAGTGAGACATCTCCAATCATTTACCTGTGATGTTTTTTCTCTGTCTCTCAGACTCAGTTGTATGCCGAGTCATACTCTGCTGCCAGGCACCAGTCACCATTAATAATGAGTTAATATATGCAGAGACTCACACTTCTGCCCTCTCTTTATAAACCACAGACCTCCTGGAGCTTCAACACATAATGCAGACCTCTCCAGTGGCAGTAAAGCTTTGTAGCAGAACAGCTGTATAATATGACTCCCTCACAAAGAAAAAAGGGTTTCAATAATTTACTCAAGCAGGATCATGACTTCAATTACATTTGTAAGTCAGGAGGCAAATGTAAGCTAATGTTCTTTCAGTGGATTCAATGTGAAAATCTAATTAGTGCTCATTATTGTCCTCATGAATTCATTGTTCTTACAAGAAAGAGCTGCAGTGATTGAAGTGCTAGAGGCTCAGCTGCTCCTGGACTGACTTTGGTTTGGTTTATAAATCACATCACTTCATTTCAACATTATTTAATATTGAATTAAATAATAAATGTTTACATACTCAAATGATAACTGGTTGGATCAAACAGTTATTCTATAAATGAAAGTTGTTTTTTTTGGCATGAGAGAATGGACACCAAAAAAGGTCTAATGACCACATCAGTTAAATTCATGTTTTATAGTTCAGCTAGTATTTAATATAAATTGTCTAGTGAGTATTAGTTTTGTGACTTTTTATTGAGAATTTTAAGAACTGATCTGCATTTTACTTTTTTTAAACCCACAGTAAGTCAGGACTTAAATGTCCTCATGGAATATGGATGCACTGCATGCTTTCTTCTGGTCTCTGTAGCCTCCCACACATCCGCCTCAAACAGCCTCTAAAATCCTCCATTATTAATATCAATGCTGCAGAATCTCCCACCAGGTGAGATCATGTCTCATCTCTTATGCCAGGTCCTGCTGCTCTCAGCCATGTGGGACTAAACTGTTTCTCATTCTGCCTCAGTCACTTTCCCATTTTCAATAGATGATATTATAAAAATAATTCATTTTAACTTTATGTGTTTCTTGTTGCAGTCGTATGATATGGTTTGCAGATGGAACAGTTTTGGTTATCTATGTTATGGTAAGGTAAATCAAATCAATCATTCATCAAATTGTTGAATGATGAATGCAAAGTGAGGAATGAAGGAAATGTTGCATTGTCCTCTTTTACTCCTTCATGAGCACAGAAAATGCATATATGCTGCTGAAATGTCCTTATAACTTTAGTTAATAGCTGAAAGCTTTTTTCTTGTTGACTTTCACTGTCATGTTTTTCTTTTTCTTTTCCAAACTTTCCTACACAACTCAAACAGAAGGAGCAACCAAGAAGGAGGTGCAGATGACAACAACAACTTGTTTTTACTTTAACTGAATTAAGGTATTCTAGAACTCTTTTTTATTTGTTTTCCCAATCCAACAAAACAAGACATCAACAGCAATAATAAAACAGACAAAAGGGTAAGATATAGACATATATTAAAAGAGACGCCCAAACGCTGAGACACAAAATATAAGTACATTTTAAAAAAGAACATTCTGCGACAGTGCAAGTGCAGCAGTATTGGGTTACTTTGACCCACCATGTTGGGTTGTACAGTCAAAAGGAAATAGGTCCCTCTCATATTTTTTTTGCTGGGTTGAGTAAGTGTAACCCAACACTTTGCACAGTCAGAGGTGAAATTAATGCGCTCCGGCTCAATAAAAGCCAAGCTGAGAACAGTGAAGAAGCCAGGAGCAATAATCTGTCCCAAAGGTGAGATACAAGAGTGGAGAGGGCTCAATGATGAAGGTTTAAAATGACGACCTGCTGGCACTGTGATCTGACTCTGTGCCATAAGAGAGAGACTGGCTGAGAGGTGTGTCACAGCTCTCTGACAGAGGGAGGAAGACCTCTGCTGCTCTGACAAACTCTGACATCCTGCCTAGAAGAACACAAATCTTCAGAGGTTATTAGAGGAATAATGATTCACTGAGTGGCATCAACTCTTAGATTTCAACAGAAGTCTGAAGTCAGATCAATAAAAACCAAATGGTTAGATCTGTTCTCTAAAATGTATACTACAAGTTACTTGTATGACTGAAATAGGAAGCATTGGCATATCATTTTCAATAATTGGGCAGAAATAACAAAAACATTTACAATCTCCTCATCACTTAGACGTGTTGTACATTTCTGTAATAATTGTCTGTAAAGGTCATGTATGTCATCTCCATTCAGATCCTGAAGGAACCTAAATCCTCACTGTCAGGAGTAATGTCATGATATAGTTGACTGTCAAAGACATTGATATTTAATGACATTGAATTGAACAAAACAGCCAAACCTCCTGCTGGTTTCTGCTTCTGCTCAGATTCTTTTGTCCCACTGAGAAACACACAGCAACACAAACCAAAATACACTGATGTCTGAATCAGTACATCAGTGTTAGTCTGTATACATGAGTGTAGTCCTCTCGCTAAGTACAGTGTCTCCTTCTTCAAGTCTTACAGGATGTTCATTCTGGCAGATAAACTGATTCAGTGGCTCCACTTCCATTGATTTCATGCTACATTTCAGATAAAAAGGGAAACAGTCAGAGAGCAACACATACTGTGTGTGTTTCTGTGATGGAAACTGTGAGTAGGAAGTAAGCAGTGATCCAGTAAGATCACAGCCACACACCCACTCCTCTTATTAACATGGTGCAGCTTCTCCTGCTACTGTGTGAGGAGATTAATGAGGATTTGATGCAGAAGAACATGATTATTATAATTATTCAGTCCTCTCAGACTGCTGTTAGGGATAATAAAATGTGTAATTCTGCTCAATCTGTTCACACTAACTGCTCTATGCACACAACACATGAGGGTTATACTATTAAATAAAACTGTTTGGGAATATACTGTTAACTGTTATATGGAAATTTAATGCATTTTTCAAGACTTAAAGCTAGAAGGCAACATTTTTTGGTATCACTGAGAAATAATGTCATAAAAACTTTTCAGCATATTGTAAATCACATGTTCTGAGAGAGAACTAGATTTCTGCACCTCCTCTTGGCTTTGTTTTCAGCATTTAGAAAATCTGGCCCTTGACGGTAGAGTTAAACCAATCACAGGTCTTTTCAGGCCTGAGGGGCTCCTACTGGCTGTTCTACTAGTGCAGCTGTGCGTGCATGTTCCTTCAGTGAGACCCTGAATTAATGACGGAAACTACTGCAAGCTGAAAAGTTGCTGTAAATGAGATTATAATCAAGAAAAGAGAGTCTAATGTCCTATCCGTCGGTCCGTGCACACTCAGGATTGCCTCAATAAACTGCTGCTTGTGAGCATGAAGTGTGTTATGCTCTTCTGGTAGGAGGGGCTCAGGACACAGAAAACTAACTCAGATGATACTCACCGACTGCAGCTTTAACATCCCACTAATTGTTTTGTTGAGACTGATTGAAAACATGTGTTGCTGATTTTTTTTATTTTGTGTGTGAAACACAAAGGCTCAACAAAATAAAGTGAAAATCAAACAGAAACAATGTGACACACTGCTGAAGAACAGCTGAGTGCTGGGAGACTGATTAGCCAATCAGGTGCAGCTGTGGAGGCAGGTACTGTAACAGGTCATCAGGAGGCTGATGAGATGATTGGGAACAGGTGTGCAGAGCAGCAGGATACCTGATGGACAGATGAGACATGACTGATTCTGTCCAACAACACAGACATGAGGCAGGAGGAGAGAGCAGCAGAAGAACAAATAGTGTTGAACTGGACTGAGAGACAAATTAATTTCTGCAGGACATGAATTAGATATGGGAGACAATAAATATTGAACTGAGGTAGTGTTCAGAGCAAACTAAGAGCTTCCCAGCTGGCAAACTTTTGTTCCCAAAATCAGTGTTATATTTGCATTATTAGAACGTTCTTGGAAGGTTAGCTGAATATTCCAGGAAAGTTACTTGAACATTACCCCTTTAGCGTTTTCAGCTATGTGCTTCCACCTGCATAACATCTGCAATATTTAAAATGGAGGGTGGATTTTGTCTGATTATTTGTTTGATCGATATGTGTGTACAGTCTGCCATCCAAACTTTCTCTCTCTGTATCTCTCACATTCAGTCGTCATTCAGTTGTATAATTATAACAAGCAGAAAGGTGGAAGCAGGAATCCTCGACTGGCCTCCCTCGTAACTCATCATAAATATTTATGAAGACATTTGAATAATGTGATTTTGTAACAAAAAATATCATTTGGAGGAAGGAAGAGTAGAGAGTGGGAAGGTGAAGAATGTCAACAAGCAGAGGAGGAAGAATCTGCCACAGTTATAGTTTGGTCTTCTGGGGCTGATGAGGAAGCCACAGTTTGGATGTGAAAATAGTTTTAGTCTTCATGGTGACACACTTTGACCTCTCCCATCTGCTCCCAGTCTCATGTGCACTTACAGCGAGTGTGTTTACATGCACATTATCCTGGTTATCTTCTACTGTCTGTTCATGTTTGTTGGAATAAAAAAGTAAATAAATAAGAGCATGCCATATTCTATGAGCCAATGTCCATGTCATGTAGAGTTAAACCAAATCGATTTCCACAGAGATCGTTTCAAAGCCAGGAGTATTGTCCTTTTTTAAACATGTATTACATCTTTCCCGTGTTGAGAAGAGATATTCCACTATTTGTATTTGTTGATACCAGGTAGAGCATGACACTGTAAATGTTATTGAGATATGAACAAAAGAGCACATGTTCTCAGTCACTTATTATTTACACATCATTAATAACGCTGCACTTTTTGCAAACCATCAGTTTCATTTAAATTACTTGTTTTCAGATCTGTGAGTCTGCTGGAAATGATTTTAAACCTGTAAATCCTATATTTATTCAGTAAGTGTACAGGAAGATGGAACACCTGCTGGGCATTGCTGCCTGTCGCACCTCCTCCGGTGCCCACGGGTCAGCTGCAGGGTCATCAGCCAGGAACCACCATTCACCAACGTTTCGCCCCTTTAATCCTGGAACATTTCCTGGTGGCGGAGCGGTGACAGGGACGTCTCCCTGTCACCCCCCTGCAGCTGATAGGTGTCGTCCTCTGCGGCTGTTGTCGGGATTAGTTGTTCTTTCCCCAGCTCTTGTCTTTCCTCCTCAGCCAGAGCCAGAAGCTCCCCTTTTCTGCCTCCTCTGCTAGCTCTTTGGATGCTTTCTTTAGGTTTGCTCCCATCACTCCGGCGTCCCTCAGAAGGTGTGTGATTGACAGCCCCACAAAGCCTCGGCATCCGACCTCCACTGGATAGATGGTGGTCTTCCAGCCAGCCTCCCGGCACTCAGCAGCCAGATCTGAGTACTTGGCCTTCTTGCGTTCGTGGGCGACCTCAATCCCCTCCTCTGCTGGTATTGTGAGCTCAATGAGGAGCACGGATTTTGCCTTGGTGGACCACACCACGATGTCAGGGCGGAGAGATGTAGCTGTTATCTCGGCCGGGAAACGGAGCTGCCTGTCAAGGTCGACTCTCATATTCCACTCCTGACCGGGGGAAAACGGCCTTGGTGTTTCTCTTGGTCTGATGTTTCTTCTCTCCCCATCTTTGGTGACAAAGTTGATGTGGTTGCGGTTCTCTGCTGGTGGTAAGCCTTTGCAGCCCTGTCGACGCCCCTCTAGCACTTCGGCTAGCTTTCTCAAGACCTGGTCGTGGCGCCATCTGTAGCGTCCCTGGGAGAGTGCGATCTTACAGCCTGATAAGATGTG
>JAJHUR010102639.1:0-24513 GCA_027495735.1 Lutjanus campechanus
GCTCCGCCGGGGGATCAAGAAACAGGCTTGCTGTGAGTGCCGTGGCCTTTCATTAATGTGCTGCCATCTGAGAGCAGCTGTGTGAGGAGAGCCTGTTGCTGAGCAGATAAAGACAGTTCAACGTGAGCTGAGGAGGGAGGGGGCATGAGCATAAATACTCTCAACAAAGCTCAGCCTATAAGCTTGGTGGTCATGATGTATGAATAACTGTAGCGGTGGTGGTCTTATCTGGAGTGGCGTGACCTCGCGCTGACCCGCCTTGTCTTGTTTAAAATGGAGGCCAAGCGGGCACACTTGCCATTCTGAAACATTTACAAGATTCCTCCCAGTCCTCAAGTGCAAAGATTTACGTCTGAAACAACAGTGAGCTCGTGTCCAAAAGTGGGAGGGCTGCACACTCACACGAGGGTTTGACAACACGCCCGTGAAGTTCTCATCAGAGGTGGCAAAAGTATACACATTCTCCACTCAAGTAGAAACTCTGAATCACTGATTCAACTTCTTTACTCAAGTAAAAGTGAAAACTACAGACTCTTAAATGTATTCAAAGTATAAAAGTAAAAAGTTGGCTTCTGAAGGACCTTTCTACTGACTGTTTCTGTGCAAAACTAACTGAACGTGACCTTTTCTCTGTCGTTGAGGCTCCCTCTCTACTCTGTTTTTTCATGTTATGTACTTTATGTTGTTTTACATATTTTTCATCTCATGTTGTTTTCATCTTTTACATCTTGTTACATCTTTTACGTCCCTTTTGTCTTATTATATCTTTCACATCTTATTATACCTTTACTTTATTTTCATCTAGTTGTCTTTTTCATCTTATGTCGTATTTGTCTTGTGTCTTATGTTGTTTTTCATATTGACATCTTTCTGTCATCTTTTTTGTTCTGATGTTTTTGTCTTGTCACGTCTTTTATGTTTTTATGTCTTTTGTTGCCTTCTGTCTTTTACTTCTTTTGTCCTATTTTGTCTTTTAACTCTTGTTACATCCTTAAATAATAAGTAAAATAATGTCAGAAAAATAAAACCCCTACTTGTTCCTACAGAAAAATAAATACTCAAATAAAGTACAGATACCTGAAAAATCTACTTTAGCACAAAGTATTTGTACTATTTGTACTTTGTTACTTCTCACCTCTGTCCGGATGTAGGCTGGCTGCACACTCTGCACAGAGCAGCTTTAACACAACACGCCTGTAAAATCCTCACGTACAACAGGATGTGGTTAGTACCTTTATTTATTTGTTTTCTTTTAATATGACCCTCAACAAGACATTATTCATCCTCAGAGTGAGGAGAATAAAAATATAGTTGTGGACAGTGACACCTCCAGTGCAGACATTAGCACACTCACAAAGGAGATAAGGTACCCATCAATCAAAGTGGCACTCATATATCAGCATGCCAGGCTATTCCAGGATGATCCAACTCACCCCCGCTAACCTCAACAAGCAGAAAGCACCTTTATTCTCTGAACATTTGTGGCTTTTGGATCGCCCTTCACATCCATAAGTTCTGCTCCTTTATTATTATTTTTTTCTATCCCCATTCTGTGTGAATTTATTCAGAGACTTGGCACAACTCAGCCTGTAACTGTGCACTGCCTTGCTGACACCTCCCTAAAAATAGTGCCCACTAATCCTCAAGTCCCCACTGAGAAGTACTGCACATTACCAGGGATTGACGAGCAGATCAAGTGTGTCTAAAACTGCACAGAGATGATGAATTTCAAATAAATCCGTGCAGTTTTATCATGTGGACATTGCGATTTGTTGATACACTGTCGTATTCGACTTAAGAGCAGGCATCAGTCCATTTAATGACATGTAATATGTTGTCTGTCTGTCACCTCCACGCTGCGGTGCTGCACCCTCTGCTGGGGTTGATGAACACAGCTTTTAACAGCAGACTGGACAGCTGCAGCAGATGTATGTTGAACTAGTGAGATCATGTTGGTGAAAGTTACATTTAGACTTAGGTGTAAGGAGTTTAGACCTTTCTCGAGGAAGCTTGTGAAGCCCAGCTGGCTGTTGCAGATTCATACTGAGCTGTGATGTCTTAGTAAATGTTCTATCCAAAGCAGTGATGCAGTTGCAAACTGAAGTTTGCCAGAAATTGGCTTATTGAGGGATAATTTGTAGTAATATTTCTTTTCTAATGGATTGCTGAGGGTGTGTGCCCTAATTTATTATTGTTCACCAGTTATTTAGATTTTTTCAGTTTTTAATACGGTGTCTTGTATTACTGTAACAGATCTTTCATCAGTGTGACCTGCGCATCAGTGACAGTGGCCCACAACTATACATACATACTACGAATCATATATCATCAACCCTGTTATTTAAACTATAAGTAAATAAATAAGTAGCAGCGTTTCTGAATGTTTCAAGTTAAATTTTAGACTTTTAAAGAAACCCTTTTAAGACCTATTTCACATCAATAGTGGCACAAAAAAATGAAGTATGAAGGATTAGGCAATCAGGGAAGATGGTTTGAAAATGCTTATCTATGTATTCATTGCATAGGAGTTATAGGAGTTAACATTGCTAGTACAGAGTGGGTCCATGTTGGTTTTGTTTTGTTTTGTTACAGCATTATCGATACAACTTTTTTTCACATAAACACATTTAACCATTTAATTTAATCCAATGGATTTTTAAGACCTATTTAGAAAAATTTAAGGCCTAAAATTCAGATTTTTTCAGTTTTATATTTTTAAGGACCCACAGAAACCCCAGTAAAAGCATTAAAAGCAGTGAAGCAGTTGTAAGCACGAGTTTACCACCATTTTGCTGACTGAGGGATAATTAGTGGGAATAGTAACATTGTAAGACTAATAGTGTTTCGAATGAAAGCTGGCATGTTTTCCCGTGTTTATAGCTTTTATGCCATATCCTGTTTTCACAGAATTTATAGCAACTGGCAGCTACCAGGAAACAGACTGTTACCTTGAATAAATTACGTATTTCTCTGGGTTTGGTCATTGTTGTATTTAAACGTACACACATATATATTGTTTTTAGACATTTTAATTCAGAAATGTTACATATCATAGCTTTAAAATATACCATTCTCACTTACTTTAAATCTTGATCACAATCATGTTGGGTCTCCTTAATGATGAATCTTTTCCTTCTTTGGGTTTCTGTTTCATTTTGGTGAAAAGATCCCCCTACAGCACCGTTAGTTAAAATAGAGTTTGGATGCATTGCTGAGAGCTTTCCACTGCATAGTGTTCAAATCTTAGGTATCCCACTGGGAGGTAAGAGGGCCATCTGTGCATCACAGGTTCAAGCTAACAAGCTGTTGTCCCTCGTTCTACCGGGCTCCACTACAGTTTCATTTCACAAGTAGCTATAAGTCATTTAAATCACATGAGATCTACATGATGATCTGTGTGGCATGTCTTAGCATTTGATAGAAGGACATAAATCCTGTTTGTAGCGCACTGCTTCAGCTGCCTGGGAGGCTGGAAACAGTGTGCCAGGCCTCCCACTGGCCACCTGAATATAGTGAAGCAGATAGAGTGGCATGTACCCCCGTAGGGTTTTGTAAAAGGAGACCCAAACTGAAATGGACAGCTGAGCCAAGACGCATGCCTTATACATCATCTGTACAGTAAGTAAGGCCTTCTGGTACCATCTCTAAATCTGGTTTCCTGTGGTTAGCGTGCACTCTGTCCTCCACTACTTGCAGTGGGAGTCGGTATTTCCCCTCGAAAGTCAAAATACTATTGAGCCTGAGGAGTAAACAAGCCGCAGTCGAGTACAAAACATTCGGACACCGTCAAATTAATAACAAATGATCGATTTCTATGCCTGTTTTAGATGAATGAACCTGAGAGTGCTGAATTCAGAACATCTGCATCAGTTAATCTCTTCCAACAAATAAACCCTGCATTCAGGGCTCAAAATTTATGTTTTTCATCAGTGTCCCACAACTGTTGCAAATTCTAGACTCAACCGACCCAGACTTTACAACCATTGTCCAAAGTTTTTTTTTCCATTCTGAATTTGCTGCTTATTAAATCTTTCCTTAAGACATGTACAATAGGTTGTACAAAAAGTTTTAACAGTGCTATTATTTAGACACTTTCATAGACAGCACATTAGATGTCATGTAAGAGAACACATGTACTAACAATGACAAATTAGCATCTGCAACTTTTCCAGCACAGATATTATGACAAAGCAACTTTGAATAAGATTACATGTTAATATTTTTACAGCATTCAGTTTTTGTGAACATTTGTACACGGAGCCAAATGTTTACATACCTCACTCTGCTTACCATGGGTGCAACATGTGGGGAAAATACAAATCTCTACAGATATCTGCGTGTGAATGAAAAATCATGGCAAGAAAGCCATTTAGATTCCAAATATGTGGTCAGTTTATCCAAATAACACTTGTTTGGAAATTTACAACATATTTGTGATACGTTTTTAACTCTCCCGGACATCATGTTTTTGTGTCCCTGGTGCAGTTTTTACAAGGGCATCATCCCAAGGGGGATTCTCGGTTTTCTGGATTAATCAAATCCACCGTTATTTATGATAAACAGACAAGAGACCAACGCAGACTGGACAGCTTGTCTTTAATAAGACTTAAGATACTCCCACAGACCTTTGTAATGCACATCAAAATAATTATAGCATATACACGCACCAGCATTTCAAATACAGACAAGTCCATGGCATCTCAATGCAAATGAGAGAAAACTGAGTCATGCTTGCACATGTGAAATAAAAAACAGCTGTAACTGTTAAATAGTGGAGTAAATCCCTCGTTTATGGGGATTTGACCTTAAATGACTTCTGGTTTCTTAATTGTCAGAGGTTGCACACTCATTATTACATCCAGTTCTGCGTACAATCAATCATAGCCGAGACAGACGCACAGTAAGAAGCGGTTGCATGTGAACTTACATTTAAAATCTCTTCTCCAGATTTAGCAGTTTAACTTTACAAAAACTGTTACAGGTAGCTTTATACAGACCAGGATGTTTCATACCTGGGTTTCACTTAGAAGGTCTACAAGGGCTCCCTTTCATTCAACTTTAATCCACAGACCCATCCCTCCTTTGTCCATCAGACAGGTAATTTACATTATTCACAAAAATGTACCCAGTCTTTTATATTTCTCTTTTAGTTAAATAACTAAAGAACAAAGAAAACAAACACTTCAGCTTGTTGTAATAATTACTCAGCTGTACTGTAATGTACAAAGGATGATACTGTCGAGCATTAAGGTGCATGTGCATGATCTTTCTCAAATGTTATCACTGATGCACCTGTGTTGCACGCAGCAACACCTTTCTTTCATCCTGTTTTGTCTTTTGCTCGTGTCCTCCTGATGCTTTGTCTTCTGGGGCCCCGTTCATCTTCAGAGAGAAGTGTGTATATTTTTTAGGGGCTCAAAAGGTTGTTGATTGGCACAGGTCACAGGGTTCCCCATGCGAGTGTTGGCAGGGCAGCGGCCTGAGGCGACGAGCACTTCAACACTGAGACATGTCACAGGACCTCTGTAGAGGAAGCAGAGAGCAAAAGGGTCAAAGGTCAGCAGCCATAGAGGATTAATCAAAATGTGCTAACAGACGAGTCCAGTTTGTAGCCAAAACAGGGTCACGCTCTTTAATATGAGTAATGACACACACGGTCTGCAAACCTCTGACCTGGTGACAACACAAAATGCAAAAGATGTTGAACATGTTGCAGTGGGAATGAACCAATAAACTTTTATAGTCTTGTGTACATGGGGTTAAGGGGATAGTTTGGATTATTTGAAGTTGGGTTGTACTTATCGACAGGCAGCCGATTAGCTAGCCCCCCCACCCCCGTTAGGGAGAAGCTGAGCAATGAACAGGGTTCCTACACCTTTTTCAAAGTCAAATTTAAGCACTTTTCGGGTATTTTCAAGGTGCATGTTGAAGCTTTCCCTGCACCTCATAGCTGTAGTAAATTGCACATTTATATCCATTTATATGCTTAAAATGATTACGCCCCATTTAATTTCCTCATCACATTAAAATGTGATGTTATGGTGCCACTGAGGCTCAACAGGAGTCATTTTCATTTTGTGCGAAAGAAGCTCTCTGACTTATGTCTTTATCTGAAAAGCAAACTATTCAGTCAGAGAGTGTTTCATTTTGAAAGTAATGCTATGACAATTTCAAACAGTTTCAAGCATTTCAACCAAAATCCAAGCACTTTTCAAACCTCAAAACTGTCGCATTTAAATTTGTGCATTTTTAATGATTTCCTGCACTCATAAGAGCCCTGACTGTGATCATTTGAAGTGTACACTATATTTAGAATATTTTCTCTTCATTACAGAGAAAATAGCCAGTCTTTTCTGAATGGAAACCACCAATATATAAGCCAAACATTGCTCTCTCCAAACCAGCCTCATGGAATAAGGGAGCTGCTGATTTACAGCTGCCTCAATTTGTTATTATTATTATTATTATTATTTTTTGACTTTGGTGAATCCAAACTATGCTTTTAAAACTGTTAAGTCACACAGTGGCATAAACAAAACCAATCAAGGCAGCAGCTAGCAAGCAACTCCCATGTTTTGTTAGCTAAAATTACTGATTTCAACTATGGAGTGAAGTTGGTTTGGACAGGGTGATGTTTGGCTTATAATGGCAGTTTTCCATCAGAATAAGCTATGTGATGGCAAAGTAAAGCAGTGAAATTATTCTAAATATAACATACACTTAAATTGATATTGTTTTTTTGTTTTTTTTTTAGTTGGACCCTTTTAAGTGGCTAAAATACCTTTTGTAGCTGACCCTGTCCGCAGCAATACATAGCTTAGCTTCCATGCTGGTATTCCTCTCTACCTCTCTTAACAGGGGATGTGTTGACCGGCCTCTACTGTAGCTAATACACTGACTATCACTAAGGACCTCATACAACCCCGCTGCAAATGATCCAAACTATCCCCATAAGGGAAAGAGCTCCACTCAAGCGAAACACATTTTATAGTCAAATGCAGCCAACATGTGAAACAAGCCTGTAATTGATGTAACACTGAATAATTTGACTGACAACACCACATGTGAGGTGAAGAAAGGCCAACAAGTATGAACATTCAAATAAACCCTGGAAGTATGCCTCCACATAAATTAACCTGGTATGAAATTACATTGTAACATTCAATCAGTCTCACATATCAATATTCCCAATCGGAGCCCTCATTATAAATGTCCTGCCAAGCTGCATGTGTCTCAAGTATCATATTTACAAGAGTGAAAATGAGGGGAGAGAATGTTCACTTTTTATATGACTGAGTAAGAGGTGTGCGAAGACGAAGGAAGAAAAGTGTTCCTAAAAATGTGACTTCAGGAAAGACGTCAGAGGGCTAGCTAAGTTAATCGTCCTCTGTTTGCTTTGTATAGTATTTACGACCGCTGGCTTGTCTTCAGGCTATCAGGTGAAGGTTAAGATCTAGGAGGAAGGGGAGAGTGGGGTGCTGCTGACGTTGTCACTGGGAGGGGGGTTGCATGAGGGGTGATACAGTGCTTAATTGCTTTCGGAGTCATGTTTCTAACCCCTGGCAGTGTAGCACTTGTGGATAGGGTCTCCTCATCGCCTCGGACATTCTGAGAATTCCTCACCGGGTGCAGGCCCGAGTCAGTGGGGCTGCTGAATAAAAGCTGTCATCAGTATAAAGATACCCCACTTCTCTTCACCCTTCCCTACACTATTTCTTCCCCATGTCCCATCTCCACCCCTTTGTGAGTGTAAGTGGAGTCTCCGTGCCACACCATCCTCTCCCCAGGGGTTAGTCACTCTCGCCGGGGTGATGACCCACACGTTAGATGAAGTGCAAGTTCAGGTTCGTGGTCGCTTCGTGCCAAGGACAACACTAACTATGGTGCCTTGTGCTGCAGCCTTTATTGGGTGATGTGAACTTGGCCAAATGTAAAAGCGGCTCAGTACAAATAAGCACACAAGCTTGTTGAAAATGAAACATGGCTTATGTCTGCTGCTGCTTTTTTATTGGGAACAGACGAGGCTTCAAACCGAATTGGAACATTTGGTGCTCCTGGCTTAACCAGATCCTTTGATTCAAAATGTGCCTGTCTGGCTTCTAATGCTTTGATTCTGACAGTGTGGGCCATGAAGGCCCTGCAGGCGGGCCTCAAGAGGTCATGAAGTATAAATAAAAAAAGCTTTTTAAGGTTAAATTTTATAAGTTTATGATTAATTTTAGAAAAGTAATCAGAAATTGACACAATGTCCCATTGACCCCATGTTAAAAAACTGATTTAATCATGTCTTCTTGTCTGGTGTCCACACAAAAGGTTCAGTTCTGTCCACAATCAACCGGAAACTGTGTTTTACATGAGACATGGAGTTGGCTGCAGTACAGTGAATCTACAAAAGGAAATTTAGCCCTTAGATGCATAAGTGGCTTCGTTTAATATCTGTGTTACTTACAGTAAAAGCTAAGACATTTAGGTTTATGCTCCTTGTTGCCAACATTTATGTTGATTAGTGCCAATCTGGCAATCACAAATAGTGTGAAAGAAATATAAAAATGCTATTTTAAGTGATATTTAAATCATTTTGTTTTACATTTATGTTAATGAAAGCCAACATTTATATGGAGTATGGCCATTTTAATGTTGCCTTGTATACAAGTAGACTAATATAGTGATACTGATTAACATTATTATTTTTGGAAGGAAAAAAAAGGAACAGCCACTTTGGATCTCTTTGGATGTTATAGAGACTTTAATGAATAATAAACATTTGTCAGGTTTTCTGCTGTAATTTGTATGAGATTCACCCTTTTTTTTCCTTATAAAGTGGCTGTACTGAAAAAGGTAAAGCATTTTTGGTCGGATCATATTTAGACGATTTTTAAAACTTTCTCTTTGTTTGATTGCTTAGGACTTTTTTCTCTCGTTCAGAACACAATGAGAACACAAAATCTGTCAAGTTTGTTTATTTATGCAATTTGTGTGACGTCTGGTAAAATGCCTGGAAATGAACATGGTTTTTGTAAATTTCCTCCTCTGGGGCTTAATAAAGCCTTATCAAATGTTTTCTCAAACCTTGGACTGAAGACAAAATTACCCCATTTCTAAGCTATGCCATCCTTGAGAAAGTCATGTCTTTATTTCCTTTGAGACTACAAAGAGTGTTTATTCACAGCTCAGTTAGACGCCAATGTTCCTCTAGTTCACGCAAAATTCTAGACTTTTAACAAAAACAAGAGGCAAGAGCAAGAAAGTGCTGCAGCACATAACTCCGCTCTAAACCTACAACTTCTTCTGGATTAAACAAAGATTTAAGGTATTCATTAGTAAACTTTGTGGTAGTCTAGCTGTTTCCCCCTGCTTCCACTCATTATGCTAAGCTAGATTAGTTACCTGCTGACTGTAGCTTCATATTTATACCACCAAAATCACACACTAAAAGAGCAGAGGGAAAGACGTTTTTAAAGGTCTGTGTTCAGCTCTAATTACTTTCGTAGCTTCTACCCGAATCTCTGTGGTTTAAAGTTTAGTTTCTCTCCTGCGTTACTGTTTGTACATTCAGGTACCTGCTTTATTTTACTGTTTCATGTGTGTTTTCAGTTGTAGGCCTATATAGATCGAGTTAAGTCATTGCTGATGAAAACCTGACATTTCCTGATTTTACTGCTTCATGAAAAAGGATAACAAAATAACAGGCTTTTTTTTTTTTTTAGTAGATTAGCTTGTATCAGTTAAATACACATCTTAAAGTGGGTGCGAACTTTGTCAAACAGAGTCAAGCCAAGCAGCTAATGTGTATGCTAATGTGAGTATTAGTATTTACAGATGGGGGCAACAGGCCTTCATCGCCTCCGCTGGAAAAGGAGCAAAAATTAGCATTTCAACCTGGGTGTCATGCTTCCATCACTGCTGATCAGAGTTGGAGCCAATAAATACACGTGACTTCTGCAGAGTTATTTGACCCAGGAGTGATTGTTGACTGTACCCTTTCCCACTGAAGACAAAAGCCAGATGTTAGGGGGGTTTTTGTCCAGTCTAAAAGGGGCCTTATTGTACAGACATGAGAGTGGAGTCCCCTGGTCATTCCTCCAACTCACACCGTTACAAGGGGAGGCCAGATGATTTCTGCAAGGCTCTTTCTCTTATTCTCTTATAAGCTCTTATTAGTCAAGTTTGTTTAACTCATAGATGTACCTGCAACATGCTGCGGCTTCATGGGCCCCGCCTTTTTCATAAACGAATCCTCACTGTCAAATGTGAGGATCGGCTCAGTGGTTATGCCGGTCTCAGACTTCTCCCGTGCTCCATTGGTGGCGTTGCCGTGATTCGCAAGCTGGATGATATCTCCGAAGTGGGCGGTGTCTCCTTTAGTGGACAGACCGTTTTCATGCCTTGGAGGCTGGACCCCATTGACCACTTGGACTGAAGGGCTGCTAGAGAGCAGAGACACAGAGCCAAATATGGTTAGATTTATGACGGATCAGTGACTCACACGACAAATGAGTCATTCCACTGCCATTCAACTACAGGAGTCTCTTAAACTTTACCCCAAAAAACATGTTTGAATTCAAAGAATAAACATTTCAAGTAACCAAATCTTTCTCCCAGAATCGCAGTTGTTTACTGTGTTCCTGAATCATGTGGCTCCTTGTGTTTTCCGTTGAGGTTTACAACAACAACAGTTAACTCCAAGCTTATAGTTCTGGCACACAACTTTTATACTGTTCATGGTGGTCTTGAATCAATATTAGCAAAAAGAGACGTTTTACCTTTCTTTGACATTGGTCTGTCCATTTTCTGTCATGTTATTGGGCAGGTTAACCTCTGGCTTTGGCTGATATTCAGCAGATGCTAAAGGGAAACAAAGTAAAACAGCCATTTATCCAGTGTACACCAGCATTACATGATGAACCACAGGGTGACAAACACTTTTAATGCTCATCCTTCAACTGTATGAGGCTAAATTTAGTGGGCAAGAAAGGGATGCCAAATGTTCCTGGGGCATCTTTCCTGTGTAGTCCAGATCCCCCTGACTCCGCTCTACAGAGGACATTGCTGTGGTTAACAAAGATCTCCACTCCCCTGACTAGAATAGAGGCGAGTCTGCCAGGCTTCCGACCACATCAGTGGCAGGCTAATGTCTTCCTGCATCAGGGAACCCTGCCACAAACAGTATATCTCCCAGACCACATTGATCCCCTTCATCTTACTCATCAACTGAACGTGACGTGGAAGTTTAGACGAGAAGGGCGTGCAAGTTATAGGCTTCTTAATATAGTTGTGTTTCCATAATTAAAAGCTGTAGGAAGAGTGGATGTGGGCAAGGCCTGTGCAACACATTTGATTTTGCTCCCATTTTTCATGAGTTGAAGTAAAAGAGGTAAGACTTCTTCAGTGCACACAAAAGGTTTATTTCTCTCAAATTTTGTTCACACATATGTTCAAATCCACGTTATTAGTGAGCACTTTTCCTTTGCCAAGATAATCCAGCCACCTCACAGAAGTGGCATAAAGAGATGTTGATTAAACACCATGATTATGACACAGTTGTGTCTTGGACTGGTCACAGTAAAAGGTGACTGTAAAATGTGCAGTTTGATCTTAATTAATTACTCCTCATGCCTAAACCTAACCCTAGGGCGAGTCAAAAAATTCAATTCAATTATCTTGGTAAAGGAGATGAGCCTGCAAACGTCACGTCAGCATCGTGCTTGTGTGACGACCTTGTTCACGCCACGCCGAAGCGTCTGAAATGTGCAGATCATACGGAGCCTAAATAGACAAAGCATCCAGCAGCAAATGAGCAGCTGAACTTTCTGTGCAATCTGCATTTTTCTTTTGGTTTGTGTGAATAGTCTTGATCTGTTTTCCATCAACACGGTGCATATGATTGTGGGTGTGAGCAACTGGAGCAGAGGAATTAAAGTTTAGCAGTGAAGTTGCCTAATGCCCTTTTGTTTCTGGGGATCCACTTTAGGCCAATTCACAATAGGCCTTATCAATAAACTTAAAGTTCATTTGAGCATAAATGAAAGTTCCTGACCATTTTCACTGCCATTTCTGCATCACTTTTTACTATCTTAACATGAAAATATGTTCACGTTAAATCTCTAGAAATGAGAAATTAACATAAAATGTCTTACATAGTTTTTTTTAATTTTATTTGGGAACCCAGATAAAATCTCCTGTGACCCAGCTGTCGGTCCTGATGCAGTCTTTGGGAATGACTGGTCCAGTGGCAGTAAATGCACAGTTTTCCCACGAAAACACTGCAGACAAAGCTGAGGAAAAATCCTGTGTGTTCTTTCCAGCTGCTTAGTTTAAGTGAAGAGAGTGTGTAGAATTACACCAAAGCAGAGTGAGCTACTGCCTAAGTTAAAAATATGTTTTCAGTGCCATTTTACTGGGTGTCAGCCTCGCGTGTAATGCCTGGTGGATGCAGCTGGGACACATGACGCACAGAGCTGGTGCAAACAGCTGCCCTGATAAAAATGAGAGCGTTGCTGATGTGTCTGAGTCGCTTGCAAACAGTTCCTCCGGGAAGATACGACGTCGTGATTGCAACAATTGATGCAAATTCAACAAATCCTTGTAAATTCTGCACAACCTGGCAATTTTGTCCAATCACAACAATTAGTGATTGTAGCTTCCCGTAAATTCACACTTCGACCAGCATGCGGTTTTATTGTCCCTGGAACAAGTCGTCTTTGATTTATAATGAATTAAACAAAATTAAAAGAAGAAGAATGACGAATGAGGGCGTCATTTCGGACTTTAAACAAGGTTGATATTTTTCAGTATTTTCTGACTTTTAGTGGACTGATTGGCTGGTTAGTGATCAGGAAGATGATCGACAGAATTGATGAACAAAGAAAGTAATCTTTGGTTGCAGCCCTACTTTTTCTTTTTTGTTTTGTGTTAATGCAGCATATTGATAGCTGTTTTTCATGCGGTTTTAAAGCCTCAATAAAAATATTTAGGAAAAAAAGAAAAAAAAAACGTTTAATTTTCACTAGCTGCAACATGCATCACAACCTTTTAGAAAAGCTGCCATGAAATCAGGGATTTTAGGATGCAACAATCCTCCCCCAGCAAAATCCTAGTGCGACTCCTGTGATTTTTTTTTACTTTAGCTCATGAAAAATGGGCACAAAAACAAAAAGTGTTGCATTCATATTTTTTTAAATATTACTTGTTTCCAAAGTAAATGTCTGCTAACTGTTGCGGGCTGTTGCCATGAGCCTACTCATCCTCTCTTAACTCCCACAGTCCCACAGCTTGGACAGCAAGCAAGTACACATGGGTCCTATTGTACAAAGGAGAAGAACTCAAGCTGCAGCTGTGCAGGATATGAGGCAGAGATATGATCTAATAACCCTTTTATACAAAATGCTCCAATGCGAAGCTGACTCACATGGGAAATGAGAACAAAAGTCCAACAAATACCTGTGATCTAACATATGAAAGAGGTATAAGGAGCAAAGGAGAAATGGTTCAGTGTGTCATCAAATATTAGCCTGAAGGTGGGATCTAAGATAACATGAGTCAGACACAGTCTAAAATTTACCAAGTAGTTCATGCGGATTTACTAATCGAAGCAATAAGAGGCAGAAATTCACAGACCAGCTGGTCACAAAGAATCGACTTTGCTCTCATCCTTCCACAGATAACACATTCATGGGAGATCAATTAAGAAAAATGTGCTAAACGATTCCTGCAGATTAAAGGGCTGTAGTAGATAAAGATTTTCCTCCATCACTTGATGATATGACTGATGTTCGGCTTACCTTTGCTGCTCTCTGCCTCTTTGTCATTGACGTGTGCGAGAGGGGAGGACTTTGTCTCTTTCTGTGAAGACGGGAAATGTTTTCAGTCATTTTTAATTGGAAAGTTAAGGTTTGGCTTGTTGTTTTTGGTTAAAACAGCACAGCAAATGTACCTTGTCACCTCCATCTGTCTTGCGTGTCCTCTTCATGATCTCTTCCAGGCGCTGAGAAAAGAAAGAAAGGAGTAAGACAGAGGAAAATGACACATGTTTCTAGATTTCTTATGCCAGCACAGTGAGGGATACAGGCAGATGTGTTTATAGAGTAAGAAATAAAGGTTTCAGTGTTCATAACTCCAATCAAATGTGGAAGTCATTATTACAGCATCCACAAGAAAATTGCATTATTTAACTTTGTTAAAAAATTGGGTTAGGTTTAGTGGGCTAGACAGAGCCCACACATCTTGTCTGCCTATTTTTGCTCAAAGGTTTCACATTTTGCTGTTCATAGCTGGTTTTCACTGGTGAAAGAGGATTTCCTGTCTCCTGTAAGGCCATTATACTTGAAGTGGATGCACCGAGTCAAACTGAGGCCCTTATGTGTCCAGGTGGAGGGCTGTGTCAATAATGGTGAAGCAGCACTTGTGTATTCAGCTGGAACACTGGTGTAGGATGGTCACACAGTAAGATAGAAAGAAAGAGGAAGAGTCTGTACTGTACTGAAATGCAAACCATCACATGTGGCTGATTTGTATGCACTGAAGGCAGAAGTTTGATCCAAGATGCGACCTTCATCTGAGGACACAGCTAGCTTGAGACAGTGGGACCATAACTGCAGCTGCCACTCATAAAAGTGGAGCGTTTTTAAGATCCAAGATTATTCATGGACAGCTCACACACTCATGGCTTTGGCATCTAGTCTGGCTGCAAAACTTTTGCCTCAGGACTAAAGATTCTTTTTGGACTGTGTCGCTACTCAGGATACTTTGAACCACCTGTGCCTGCTGAGCACAAGCTCATCTTTTCTTAGGCGATAACAAGACTGGACCCAGTCAGTTTCGGTAATAGTCACTCAGAAACAGGTTGCACAGTGTAACCAAGCGGCAAATCTTTGGGGCAGAGGACATGCTGTTCTTGCGGGTTAAGGAGCCCAGGATCGGGTTGGCTGAGCCAGGACTGGCTGAGCCAGGCCTGGCACGCCTAGATAAGAGTCTTTCACACATGGAGAGAAGATGAGGAGTGGGAAAGAAAGGCTTAGCTAGCATACAGAGGCGTGAGCTTACTAGAGATGTGGGTGGTACACTGGAGTAAATGGCCATGGTCACAGAACACACACACATATCAGCACACTCGTGCAAACATCTACACACAGAATGGCTGGCACACAAGGTCTCCATTATTAATGTTTATATATAGCTCCATGCTCACACACAGTCTAAGCCCTATTAAATCATGGCATGCAGACAACCGATCCAGGATAAGCCAAAAACATCATCCATCTTGGTTTCAAGGAGTCAACTTTCAAATCTGCTTTTGTCATGTCAAAAGACAGACCACGGAGTGAATGTAGCCCAGAATATAATACCTCCAGTGAGTATTGTAAATTGACTACAGAATTAAAGGGAAAACACAGCTTTTTATGTCGATGTCCAGTCAATGTTGATGGTAAATGTAGTCAGTTGAAGCAATAAAGACCTCAATGCATGCTATCTTGACAACGAATACTGAGTTCTCCTGCTCGCAGAACTGTGCCAAGAGCGCCGATATGTACCAGGATGCATTGCAGGCGTGATTCTGATGCCCATACCCATGTTACTGTTCATCACCACCCTGGCCTATAGTTATAACTTTGTTGGCCAAAACATGGCGTTAGGTGACAAAAATACTCATCTTGCACAGCCCCAAGCTCCCCAGAGGTGGAGACTTGAAATATAAGCTTAAATATTTGGTAGTTTTTCCTTGATGCAGGAAGAACAACAGATTCTGCAGTAGAGGAACTCAGATTCTTGGTCAGTATAGCACACGCTGAGGAAAAGATTGCTTCAACTGATTACATTTACTACCAAGAGGGGATGTGCAGCTTTCCGAGGTAAATTGACAATAAGTGGGTCTCTAAACAATCCCCAGAACTGCAGAATGTATAGGTGAAGTGTGGAAACGGCCATCATGTACTTCTATTATAAAGCCGTTATACAGTCTAACTTTCAAAATGTGAATAGGCGCCTAAGGAAAACACAAAGTTTATTACCGATTTATGACAAGAAAAATGTGACACAGACAGCTGGGCTGCATCTTAAATTATTCTTTTCAGCTTTCAGATTATGTATACTATTTCTATGTGACATGTTTAAAACCTGCTATCTCTCCCTAAGATCTCCTGTTGCCCCCCTAAAAATGACTAAATGAGTGAATGGTAGGGAAGTGGAAGAGGTTTTTAAGGCTGTCTTCTTCTCAAAACATCACTGTAAGGATTTTTGGAAAACCTTCTCTAGAGTCTTTTAAGAAATGACTGAGAGTGACATCTTTAGTAATGCGTTTCCGTTGTGAAATGGGTGACTTTAAAACCTGGCAAAAAGAACAATGATGGGAGGATAGATGTGCTGCCCTACCCTTTTCCTCTCCAGCCTCTCCTGCTCCTCCTTCTGGAAGTGCTTCTCCCTCTCCAGACGCTGCTTCTCCGCCTCTTCTCGGGCTTTTGCCTCAGCCTCCTCTTTCTGAAACACACACACAGGCGAGAATCCAACCACAGTTTTAATGCCGGCAGAAGTGGGGGAAAAAAACTCAGCCAAAATAACATGCCTTTTACGTAACAAGGGTGTGGTTGCTCACTCCAATTATTGTTTACAGCCACAAAGGGATTTTTTCCTGTACCTTTGAGCCAAAAAGATCTATTTTCAACATTTACAGCTTCGTGAGGGCCACTCAAAGCGAAATACAATACTTGAGCCTATGGATAATTACTGTATATTGGATCATGTTTAACCACAAATGGCACTGTTGTGAAAGACCACAAGGGGGTGGCAAAGTGTAAGCAAGAACGGACCATTCACAGAGATAAGACAGTGCCAGTGCTTACTGGTCTACAGGATAAACAGATACTGTAATGAATAACCACATTTCCTGTTTCATTGTAAATCTGTTTATACTAATCAAGCATCATTCGTCTCTGCTTCTCTCTGGCAACCTCCAAAGATACAGGAAGGAAAGTCAATATTGCTCCTAGTGGTTATTTGACAAACTGAGAAGTAAAAAGGGCACATTCATTGTAGCTACCGGCCCACCAGTTTGAATTAATATTTGCCTTTGGGGACAACAACATCCCTTTGATGTAGAAAATGCTGGACTGTGCTGCTGGATGTTATCAAAAAAGGTCAGTGTGAGGTGAGCAGCTGGGTTGAAACAGTAAACAAGTGACAGTGAAAAACACCACAAAAAGATTATTTGCAGAAGATAAAGGAGCGTATCATTTTGTGGCGTGATGGGCAAAGTGCCTGAGAATGACACAAGGATGTGGTGAGCATGCATGTCTTGACCGTTGCACAAAAGGCAGCAATAAATGTCACAGAATCACAGAGAAAATGTGTATATCAAGATATTTATGGCAAATCCCAGAATAGCCTAAAAATATTCAAATATTATATGTAGCTGTGTCTTGACCTACTCGAAAGGCAGCAATAAATGTCAGTGTGGTGCTTGATGATACTTGTCACTGACATAGGCTTTAAAGGGATAGTTATTAATTGACTTTGATGTAAAATTAACTTCCTTAAGGAGTTTGGTTGGCGTGGAGAGACGATATACGGTGATTTCCAGTTCCCACTGCCTGATTGCAAGGTAAAGCGGTGAAAATATTCTAAATACAGCATAATCTTAAACTGATTGATGTTAACAATTAATTGCCATTAAGAATTTACCAATTAAAAACTTATTAACGACTGTTCATGTTTTGCGTTACATTTCTCTGGAGCTCACAGGTTTTCTCATGGTTTGGTCTGGTCTGTTTTGTTTGGTGGAGCCATTTTGTTGATTAAGCACAGATGGACAAGAGCAGCTGTTTGAGCGAGAGCCTTATTGTTTTATTATTCTGTTCCTTTTAAGTGGTTTTGCTTCATGAATTAATTTTACACGTAGTGTACCAAAGTTTCCACTAAATTTGCAACCTTAAATCTGATACTGATTTTTGTTGGGTGGACCTTTTTTTTAAGTGGCTAAAACACTTTTTGTTGTTGACCCTGTCCACAGCAGTTCATTGCTCTGCTGCTGCACTGTTGCTCCCCAACTTCTTTAAACTGGGGGTATGACAACCACCATCTACTGTAGGTAAAAATATTGGTATAAAATATTGATAAGTACCTTATACAACCCCACTTGAAATAATCCAAACTATTCCTTTAATTATGTTCCTTCCACACTTATCTGACTACCTGTCCACTTTAACACCAAACCTCACTAAAAACTTCCACTTTAGGTGCGTTCTCTGCCTGGTGGGTGTGAACAGTCAGTGTACCAGTTTTTGTAGGCGTAGGTTCTCCTCCTGCTCAGCTTTAGCTCTCTCCTGAGCCTCCTTCTCCTCCTGCAGGCGCTGAGCTTCGTCCCTCTTCCTCTGCTCCTCGGCCATGGCGCGGGCCTCCTCCTCCCTGCGTTGCCTCTCCTCTGCCTCCCTCGCTATTCGCTCCTCTCTCAGGATCCTGCAGTTAGGGCATAAGACTGAGGATAAGCATCTTCCACAAAATCATCTGCCACAAACTCTAACTGCAGTAAACAATTTAAAACACGGTATAAATTATTCTATTAACAGTACATTTCCTCTTTAGTTCACACTCCTGCTGCAGAGTTGACATTTAAGCATAAGCAGCAAGAAACCAAACTATTTAAGGAAATGGAAACAATTAGAAGTACCAGTGCCAACAACAGAGTGCCAACAAAACATCACAACCGACTTGCTGTGGTTACAGTCTGCCAACAGGCTATTATATTCTTAATGCTAACACAAATACACAGCCTGGCCAGAGTTGTGTGAGGTCTCAATCAAACATGCATGTGTTGTCATAATGCATGGAGCCTTCCTGTCTGGTTTTACTGATGTATTTTAAGCTAAATTAATCATTTTTGCATCACAATTTTCATTTTCACTGGAAAAAAACAAAACAATGATGTGACATTTGTTGGGGGTCTGTACCAAACAAACATGTTTTCTTGCATCCGGAGAAAAAGATTTGTAGGTCAGGGCATCTCTGCAACACTACCGTACTTCATTATGATGCCATTTTGTCACATTTTTACTTAATCAAAAGTGACCACTCTTGATTGGATATTGCTTGGTCATATTGCGAATTCTATAATGTTTTGATTAATTGTGCAACCCTAATCAGAGCGTAACATGGCAAATGTGGTGGTTCCTCTCTTGTCCCTATATGACCTTCTGTACATTCTTGAGATGGCTGACGGGGAAAAAGAAAGTAGGCTAATTGGTAGTTAAAAGACCAAGCCCCAGAGTGGGAGCAGCTTGGGAATTACGCTCATTCAGCACAGATGTATTTAAATTCCCTTTTTTTCTTGCACAGTGCAAGAACGTGACAGATCTTTGACTATCCAAGGTCAACACTGTGCTGACCCCCTCTGGTTGTGTATTGAGGCTTATCGAAACTCTTCTGACCTCTCCTTCTCCTCCTGTTCACGCCGCTCCTGCTCCTCCCTCTCCCTCTGCTCTCGGGCCTGTCTGCGTTTCTCTGCCAGGATGCGAGCCGCCTCCTCTGGGTCATTGGTGCCTGCCATGGGCTTGGCTGACGGAGAGGGTGCAGGTGATGCAGCAGGGACAGATGGAGCTGAATGGACCGGCTCAGGTGACGGTGAGGCTGCCGTGGTTCTAACTGTCGTGCTCAACGCATTAGGTGAGGCAGCGGCGGAGGATACTGCAACAGCAGGTACCAGAGGGGAACCTAAAACAGGGAAAATGAGTGTTATAGAAGAAACAATAAACCCACAAATTGTGTGCTGTGTAAGTTAACAAAACCTTTAATGTAATTAATTATGCTTCTTTACAAGTAATGCCTTTTAAAGTGGTGTCTATCAATCATTATTAGTAACATTCAACTGCAGCCTCACATGCACTATAAAACATTTTGTCCCCAGCAACTGGAAATTGTAAACAGCCGTAGCTTCAGCCTAAGAACTTGGTAATTACATAATTAAGGCTGATTAGTGCAGCCTCTTAGTGCTGTGTGTGAGCAGACACAGACCATGGAGCTGTGTGTGGCTCACTAAATGTGTTGCCTTTGTTTTCACGGCTAATTAAGCTTGATGGTAATCATCGCATATTGCTTCTTGAAAGAAATACAGAATTTCCAAAGGCTTGTTCACTGTTTCCATTAGATTCATTCTTCTGGCAAGGAACAGACCAAACCAGACAGCGAAGAACTCTTTGGGAATATATGTATGAAAAAAGATACATGATGACTCAGCTGTGGAGGGAAGCTACCAAAAATCCAGATGCTCTGATTCCCTCAGTAGGACTGTGTAAATCGGACAGTTGATCACTATGATGAGAAATTGCAATAAAATGCAGATCATGTCCCACATGGCTCTAAGCTGTTTCTCTCCCTTCCTGTCTTTCTAGCCCTCTCTTTCTTTCTCCTTTTTTTGTGTGGCCTGTCCTCTTCTAGGTCTCCATGCTGAAGAGGAGGTCATATGGTTTAGGCCCCACTGGCAACACCCAAAGTTGTTCAATGTCTTCCTGGATCCATATTCTGTACATATTTTTTCTTAATTTTATGCATTAAAAATTTGGTCATCAAATTCTGTATTTATTGGGATCTTGTTGTTCTGTTCCGTATATGAGACATCTGTTGCAATTCAATTTGTCTTTTCCTGTTAAAAGGGTTTTTGGTGGGAGTTATTTCTTATCCGATTGAGGGTCTACAGGACAGGGGGTGTTGCACACTGTATGGATTGTCAAACCCCCTGAGACAAATTGTGATTTGTGATATTGGTCTATGGAAGTAAAATTTGACTTGACTTGCTTATGCAGTTTTTTTGTTCAGTTCTCCAAAAATAATCTAGTCTAGTACTAGCTTGTTCCACAGCTTTCAACCACTTTCTATAGTCTTCTTCAGCAGATGGAGTTTGCTCAGTTGTCATCATATGACCTTATCATGGAACGATCACTTGATAACAGGTTGTCACTGTTCAATACGTACAGTTCCAGTCAAAGGTTTGGACACATTTCCTTTTTTTAAGTAAGTAAAAAATGGTTCAGATTATACCAACAGTGTGCGAAACTGTCATGAAAGCAAAAGGTGGCTACTTTAAAGGAATTAAAATCGCAAAGAGAAAAACACTTTTGTTCACTTGTAGGACAACAAAAGAAGAGAAGATCTTGGGTTGACTATAAAAAGCAAACAGAATCTCACAGACCGTCTTCTGTTCTTGAAATCAGAGATTTCATAACACAAGCTTTGCTTGCACATTTTATGCTTACTACACAATTCCATATTTCATAGTTTTGAGGCTTTTTAAACTGGGTGAGGTTGTTCATCTTGCACCACACCATCCACCATTTCTGGCTTCAGGAGGTTTTTGAATTTGATTTGTTAGTCCTCTCCTCTGGCCTGTTGTCTCCCAGGTAATGAGTTACAGTCTCACGCCACGTGAGATCAGACAGGTTTTGGGTTGTGTACAAGCCGCTTCAACACGTCGTCAAACTCAACCAACTCCAGCTGCTGTTTAATGAATGCCATAACCACAACAGAATGCAGGTTAGGTTTTAGCAAATCAGCACGAGAAAAAAATAAAGATATAATCCCCATCAACACAGTTTTTTGTTTTTTTTTTGGTACTCACTCTTTCTCCCCTCTGGGGTAGCGGGCCTGCGAGGCTCCTTCACTCTCTCGAGGGGGATGGGTGAGGAGGTGCGGTGGTCTATCCTGGCAGGGGTCCTGGCTCTTTTGGGACGACCTTTAGGAGTCGATGGGCTTCCACGTGCAGATGGAGGCTTGGGGGAGGCAGCAGGACTGGGAGAGGCAGTTCTGCCTTTAGGCGTGGCCGGGGATGACGGCCGTTGTCTTGATAAAGGACTGGGACTGGAAGAAAGGAAAATACAGGGTCAAAAAATATAGAATTGGTGGAAAATTATATCTGTTATTCTCTAATGCATTTGCACAAAGCCGGACACATTATTCTTTCAGATCTGGGCTGAAATATTTGTTTTGTTAAAATGGCACATGTCCTGAAAAAACCTGACTTCAGCAAACAGGTTCACAGCAGACAAAGCACTCAAACATTGCATCATCCTTGAAGTGCATTATCGGTCAGCAGCAGCTATACAAAGGCAATGCAATACTTGGAGGGGAAACATCCATTATGCTGAAGAAGATGTTTTTTTTCTTCCTCTAGGCCTCTGGCACTGACGCCACTGACAGCTAACAGCCAAGCTCTTTCTTGCCTTTTTGTTGAGTCATAAGAACTTTTTTCTCCTATTCATCCCTTCTGTCATGGATGTCATTTATTTCAGTGGCCTGGGGATAAGAGAGGAAGTGACCACTCATTGTAGGATCTTTCAGTCAGTGCCTCGGCTCAAACAGAGCGTAAAATATGCAGTCATTACCATGCAGACGTAAACATGGTCGCTCTGGATAACTTGGCCGTTGACCAGAAACAGATTCGAAACAGTGGGTCAAGGGGATTTAAGGTTAACCTTGTTTACAACATGGTTTTTGTGACCATGTTGCATAAATATTTAAAAAAAAAAAACAGATTATCAAGTGTCTGAATATTAAAATGGTTCACAGAACCATGCGCATTTTTCAGGTTTTCCACGATTGATTGATCTGCCGTTTATTTCCATAATTGATCAGCATTGTACTGTATATAACATGTCAGATACATAGGACATTTATTATAATTTCCCAGAATCCAAGATGGCATCTTCAAATGTCTTATTTTGTCAAACCAAGAGTCTTTTTTATTATTATTATTATTTTTACTTGAAAAAATTGTGAAGTGATTAATTGATTTTCAGAATAGTTGGTGATTAATTACCTGTCAATCAACTAATGAATTAATCAACTACTTCTTGATTATACCTTGTGCTTATAGGATTGCTTGATAAAAGGGTGGGAAATTGAGACCTACATTAAATCAAATGACAGCGAGATGACTGCAGTTCAGGTCAGGAGGAAAATGACTGACTTGCCATCTAAAGGGGGAAAAGGTCATTGCCTAACAAGTGGTGGTAACGGGTCACAGGCTTTGTTAAATGTTTAAACAGACAATATGTTATCATAATTTGAGGTTTGGTAGATGAAATAAGTGACCAAACTATTTGCTTATTGTCTGGGCCTGTATTTTCAAGCTCCAGATAGCTTATCAGGGTGTTCCATTTCACATGTCTTCAGTGACTGAACTTGTGTTTTAAACTGTTTTGTGAATAAACTTAAACTGAATTCAACTTGCAAGTATGACACGTGTAAAGAAAAAGGTCATTGCTGTTTTTTCCAATTTCTAAATTATGAATAAAATAAATATTCTAAAATGTTCCCACATGTAATCTGTAAACTTATCAGAGTTCAGTCTTAAAAACACTGTCAGATATTTTTAAAATGGTCATTCAACCTGATCCTATGATAGCTATTTTTTGGCATAACAGTAGAGAACAATAATAATCTCTCCGGCACAACTTCAAAATAACTTTGTTGGCTGGGAGATTTAGTTCTCTTCACTGGAAAAATCCCTATCCACTGAGCTGGAGCTTGAGTGGCTGAGAGAAGTATTTTGTGACCACAAACCTGAGAAACTGAGATTCACTTTATGTGGCTCCTCTGACAATTCTGAGAAAACCTGGAAACCTTCTGAACTGAAGCTTCAAAATATAGCCCACAATGACAAAAGACTTGGGTCTTAACTTTGTGCAACTACCTGTCTGCATATTTCATTTTATTTATTTATTTTTTCTTCTTGTATTGTTGTGGCTGTTTTGTGTGTTCCTAAAAAGCGAATAAAAATATGTTACTATATTAATATGTTTTTAAATATTTTAACTAAACAGCAAATTGGAGAAAAAGGAAGTAAAAAGAAGTATGTTTAAGTATGTTTTACCTTGGATCAGGTCTGTGTCTCATGCTGGGTAGAGACTGTCTCTTCTTAAGCACCTTCTCTTTAGTGAGGGCAATTCTCTCCTTCTCATTCTCCCGTTCCTTGTCTTTCTTTTCTTTCTTGTTTTTATCCATCTGTGACAAAATAATTTAAAGAAGAGGGTAAACACATTAGTCTTCTCATGTGCATTTCAAAAACGTGCAGGAAAATAGGAAGTCTGGTCAGTGGGCCTTGATTTGCTCTGTTGGCAGTTCCATTTAACAATCTCACCGTAAAATTGTCAGTCAGGTTCGGGTGAGTATTAAATCCACTCGTACAAACAGAATCAGCTGTTGTGAATTTCATGGCTGTTTAGTTATGGTCTGATTCTGGGAAACAGCTTACTTATAAGTCTCTGCCCTGTTGTAACCGTCTGAAGATTGTGACACTATAACACTTGACTGTCAGCAGCAGACGACCACAGGGCATAAAGCTAATTAGGCAGACTTACGGGTGTGGAGCTCCGTCTGTGTTGGCGCTGGGTGATGTCTGGTGTGCTGGACGTCACTCTCCAGCGGTCGGAGCAGCGGTGGTGGGGCTGGTGGGCGCACAGGGTGAGGGGACTGGCTGAGGCCGAACGGGGGCAGAGAGGAGAGTCTGAGGAGAAGAGAAATGAACAATTCAAA
>JAJHUR010102649.1:1322-27205 GCA_027495735.1 Lutjanus campechanus
CAACCATAAACCATAGCCATAAATACAAACTATGCTATTTGCATGCAAATATATTTTTTCTCCTATTCTATTTCATTATTTCTGCATACAGTGTACCCTAAACAGTATTGGAATTGCAGAAATTGTTATGACTGGAAAGCTGAAACTTGACCTCACTGTATAAAATAGCCTACTGTGACCTCTACGATAATCACAGCCTCACAAAACAACCGCAAACTAGAGATCTGGGGCCTGGAGAGGATGTGTCATTTTCCTATGTATACTGACAAAAGAGAAGGTGTCTGAGCAATCCACAGAGCAGAAGTGCTCACCATCCAACTGGAGAAAAATACAATTCTTGCAGAAATCTCCAAATTGTCGAAGGTTTGTGATGACAGTCACGGCATGAATTTTTCTGTGGCATGCCTCAAGGTCTTGCTGGCTTAATGTGTTATTTCCAAGGGATTTTTGACCATTTTTATTGATTCTTCAGTGGTCAACAATGGTTAAATTGTGCACCAAATCTGTTTAAGAAAATGAGATCAACACAGAAACTGTTGCAGCAACTTATGAGACATGATCGAGTGTGGGAATAGCCATCACATACCTCCATCATGGTGCTTCTAAGCCCTTTAAACTTTCAAAATGTGAATAAATAAAGCACAAACTTTATTATCGATTTATGACTTTAAAAAGTTGACACACAGAGCTGAGCTGCATCTCAAATCTTCGGCTCTACAGCTTTCACATGATGCGTACCACTTCTATGTGGCCTATACTTTCTTTCTCTTACCACAGACTATCCCCTGAAAATTACTAAATAAATGTATGGTAGGGAGGACTGGAGCAGAAAAGGTTAATTAAAAGGTTAGCGTACACGTTACTACAAGCTTTCAAAGATCGCCATGTTCACTGCTCTCCTTTTAAGTCCCTCGGGAGCACATGGTCAGCCACACACCTTGGAGATATACAGTTGTAGCAATAGAAAGTGTTTGTCAGGTCTCTATGGTAACCAACAAGTTCCTTTTGAAGTGTTTGCTGTGGATGGAGCAAACTGAGCAAACTGTACCTCATCTCAAGCAGTCAGGGAAACGTCTGCCTGAAGTCATCCGAGTTTGGTTTGTAAATCGACTGATGTAACTCTGCTTTTCAAGTAATCACCATCGTACTTACGTATACAACTTGAAGGTTACCAGTGCATGAAAGATCAAACTGATTCCTTTATTAAGTACTTGACAGAGCCCCTGCAGGAATATTCTCGATAGATCTCGGGAGAGTGGAGCAGCAGTATGATGTGATCAAATCAAGGACAAATACATAAACATGTATTAATTCATCTATTCAGCTCTGAATAGAAGTGGTTAAAATTTCAAGTAATCCTCAGTTGTTGGAAGACCTGCTGCACAAACCTGCTCATCAAAACTTGAACACCCCAAGGCTCTTTGTTACAGCTTTTAAGTTCTGCAGTAATTTTTCTGTTTACTACGGATAATATTGAAGAGCCTGGGGCTGAAAAGAACAATTTAAGACATAGTGGTAACTCTGAGTTTTAAAAGGAACCCCTGCAGAGTTTCAAAACAACGGGGGTCCCGTGACTTTAAGAGGAAATATAGCTTGATGCTATCCACCTCACAGTGGAAGGTGACAGAACCTGCTCCCCCGGTGAGTTTTATTAATAACATTTTAGATTTTTTTTTTTTTTTTTGCCTTGCAGAACTGCTGGAAAGATGCTTTTAAGTTCAGAGTCTCAACTTGAGCAAAAATATGTTTGGTGGCTGCGTTTGAGGAGGACCAGCGGGTGCTGTTAGGGCAGGGGGGCTAGGCGTGTCACTGCGTGTCACAGTCACTGCTTGCGCACGGGGCCACGCCCTGCCTACCTGTCCACCTGCACGTCAGCACCATCGACACCATCAGCGTTAACACCAGTGCACCCCCCAACCCTCTACCTTGCCTGACCCTTGCCTTGTTGTGTGTCTTCACGAGTCGTTATTTAAATATTTCAGATTTCACTATTGTTTGTTCCTTTATTTTGTGCTTTTTATTTTATCAGTCTGATCAAATATTCAAGTTACCCTGTAGTTTAAGTTTTGTAAGGCACCTTTATTTCTATGTGGATTGTGCAGCAAATCTACCTGAGCAAGGATCACAGGACAGTGAGCAGATCTTATTTCATATCATGCATAGAGCATGACAAAAACTTGGTAGGACAGAGGAAACTGTATGTTCACACTACCAGTATCAAAATGGCTGAACATGGCCAGCTACATTGACACTGAGTCCCAAGTGAAGCTTGTGTGCAGCAAACACTGATCATCAAGCTACTTGTTTTTGTTGTTGTTGATGTCATGGTAAGAAAAAACGGCGGGGTTAAATAAAACTGGAAACGGCAAGAATGAGTTTTTCTTTCATTGTTTACACAGCACATGGGGAGATTGGAAACAGCGGTGGCAAAACAAAAACCTCAATGCGCCCATGAATCGCCAGCTCAACTTTGATTCGTAGCGCCTCGGCCCAACATGCAGCAAAAAGTATCAGATGTCATTTACTGACTTCATTTCACCAGCTTGAATTTAAATGACTTGTAGCCTGATTTTTTCTTTTTTTATTATTATTATTATCGCTGGTAGTGTGAACATATTCTAAGACTGACTTTAGCTGTGTTTCCACCGCAGGAACTTTCCCCAGGGACTAGGAATCTTTAGAGGAACTCAGTGCATTTCCACCGCAGGGAGCAGGGGTTGAAATTGAGTTCCTGGGACATTATTTTACCACCCAAAAATAAAAGTCCCTGCTCAGGGAGCAGTACTTTCAAAAGGCACACAAACTTTTTTTGATGGGGCTTGCAGCACTGAACGTTTCTGATTTGTCAAGTACTCCAATAATTTTATTTTAGCCACGATTTCTAAAAATCTGCAGCACCAAACTAGTCTGTCATCAGCATGGACTTACAGAAGAAAGCATATGACAGCAGGGCTGACAACAAAATCCAGGCCTTATTGATCATTTATGCTGAGGTGAAATCCAGTCACTTCATATGGGATCATCATTGTTCTATAGTCTAACGCAAAAATGATGCATAAAAACAGCCACTTTGTGTGTCAGTGGAATAATTTGCCCAATCTTCATGGGTCTTTATACCACGGTGGAAACTTTTCGTTCCTTCAAAAGTAGTTCTTGGGAATAGAAGTTCTTGGTACTTTGGGTGGAAACTCAGCTTGTAATGTGCAGTGTTTACACTATAAGTGCTGGACTAGAAAAACTACTTTTAGCTGAAAGAAAATGATGAGTTTCAGTTTGGGTGGATTTAGCCTCAGTAATTCATGGAAAACACTTGAAATTTCTCCACACGTGTCAGACAGCAGCAAAACGACGAGGAGCTTGAACTGCTTTACATCCCAGTGGATTTGTCAATGGTTGTTTAAAATCGAGTCGAAACCATTTATTGTTCAACATGGAGTGTTATTTGTTTGTGTGAACATACAGGTTTGGCAGTAGGGATTATGTCTAAAAGCCATTTGAAATGAATGTTCGTTTTTACATCAAATCCGTATAAAGGTTTATTATTCACTGCAAATGTGTTGCTGTATCTTTGTCCCGCAAACCCCCCCCCCCCCAAAAAAAAAAGCCGAACACAGCAGAACATCATGCGAGAGGCTATAAGTCTAAAGCGTCAGTGATATCTTCCAGCTACACTGCAGCCTTTATTATTTCAACCAGCACACACCCAGACAAAGCCTTACCTCCCCTGCCTCCTGGAAGGTTTTATGAAGGCCAGATGAAGCATAATTAATACTAATTTGATTTAGATCCCACCGGGCCAACGACATCTTTTTTTTTTTTTTCTGTTGCTGAGATTGAACATTCTGTTTTCCCTCACTGACCAAAAGAGAAGTGCCCAAAAGTCGTTCTCCTTGTCCTGTAGTGACAAAGGCAAAGTGCCAACTCAGCCGCACTGTGGTCACATTTAATGACTTTTCGAGGCCACTCCGGTGTTCTACTATTATAAGGGGATTGCAGAAATTGAATAACAAGGCACTTAATTTAATTGATTTTTGAAAACGCTGCAACCCTCGCAGGTACTGCACCTTTCAACTGACTCGACCTCCTGCGTGATGGTATCAGTGTTATTATGCTTGTGGGAGTGCGCTTGTGTGTGTATGTGTGTGTTTTAGACTGCTTGTTGATGCTGTGACGACATCTTCTGACAATTATTTCCTAAGTCAGCACTGTAAGAAGCAACGCTCATACTAGCAGATTTAAACAGACAAATCTATCCACTATCAATAATTCCTCCGTGTCTCTTCATCCTTCCATCTGTCTTCTTTGCTCTGGATATACCATCCTGAACTCTGAGTGATTCAGACATTATTGATTGAGAGGGAAGCTTTATAAACTTGTGTTCAGAAATAGAAAGCCTCTTACAGAGAGCGTTCTGGAAAATAAAATGTGATGTTGACATTGAGATCATTTCTTTTGCACAACCTCTGAATTTGCAGAGATAATATATAATGGAAATGTACTTCCACTGATTTAGAAATCCAGAATAGAAAACATGAAGCCATAATGTGATTCAGTCAAAATGTAGTGCTGCATTGCACTCGGTGCATTTCATTAGCAGTTCCTCTTACCCTCAGCCCTTGGTATGATGTAACGGCACACATCGCATGGAGGTCACTTGGGGAGCAGTGGGCGGAGGAGAAGCGGGGGATTTTAATGAAACACATTCGCCCTTGTTCACTTTGAGCCCAAACTATCATGGATTGACCGTCAGTTGTAGCTTAGCACCAAACTTAATTTTACAAATCAACAGAAATACCTGCAGACTTGTTTCAATGAGGCAAAAGTGTCTTTTGCACTTGTTAATCAGCTTTATCCGCTTCTGATTTTCCTTGTGTGAAACACTGATTAACATGCATTGTCACTGGTAAATAAATAAATATATATTTGCACCAAAAGCATGACTGCAGTGCATCGTGGGTGATATTTACCTTGTGACCATCAATGTTGACTTGCTTCCATCAGCCCTCTGAGGGTCGATCTCATCAAGTTCACTTCAGTTTTTCACAAATGTAACAACACATGTGAACGAGCGCATGTTGAACAACTAATGAAACACAGCGACTGTTTCCTCACAGACACAATCAAAGAACAGGAGCTGTCCAACAGGAAATAGTTTCTCAAAACCATTTTGCCTTAAGGAAAATTCTGTCAGAGCCATTTTTATGGGTGCATTGTTCGCAGGAACAGTAGTTGATATTAAGAAGTGTTTGACATCTGAAAGTTTGTGTTTTGGAGGAACAATGAAAACTACACACAATACACACTACAGATATAAATGATATAAATGACTCTTTTAGTATTTTGGTTGGGTTTAGATATGATGCAGAGGTGTTTCTTACCATTTCTGGGTCCTCAGAACTTAAACTTTGCTCTTATATTTAGAGCCACTGACCAAGCCTGACATGACAATTATTTAAAAAAATAGCTTTGTTTTTCCAAGTCACACCCTTGTGGTTCAAAAGATGTGTTTGTTCATTAATTTCTCCCTTAGCACAACTTATTTTACTGTCTGATAAACATGTGAAACAATTTGTTTAAAGTGTATAGAGGTGATTGAAGACCTGTTGCTAAGCCTTTTAGCTCCCTTCATATTTGAAAATTAACCAATCAGGCACATCTTATGTGTTTATTCTACATCGTCTAACATTCATATTGGTTGAGAAAACACATCCAGGTTATTGTCCTATTTCATAATGCTTTGCTCCCCCACCACCACCCCACTCTCACCCCTGTATCACTTTCTTTTCCCCTCCCTCCATCCCTTTCCTCCTTCTCTCTCAGGGATATTCGGGAGTACGCCAACGGGTCAGTGTGCGTGGAGTGTGATGGCCAGTGTGAGCGAGCTGACGATGACTCTTTGACCTGCCACGGTCCGGTAAGCTTGCTTCTCCAGACAACAATAGTGGGGCAGACTGAAGGATTCATTTCACTCATGTATGTCTTCTTAATACAGACAGAGAGGAAGGCTGTCATCTGAGGAGTTTGTTTATGTTTACTTTTATCTAGTCATTAAAGAGAAATGGCATTCAGCATGAAAAGAAAACACGGTGGCATTATTCTCTCACTGACAGGAGAAGTGCACTGTCATAATGTGACTGTGAATATAGCTGCCATTTAAAAAACAGTTTATTTCATTTTAAAGGATAGCTTCACAATTTTTCAAGTCCGTCTTAAAACAATAATCAGGAGCCGATATAATAATTGAAACAGGTTTTGATCGCTGTAATTATTTTTCCTGCTCATATTAAGCATTGGAAAATTCCTTCCTAATGTTTAAATCATAGGGGGACAAAATCTGCAGTTCTCATTTTGTGCAGAAACGTGTTAACCATTTTATTTTAAACTGATATGAGGCTTCAGCCATCCAGATGAGACAAATCAATTTAATATCTTTCAAAGTTTTAAGTTGGGCTGTCGCAATAATTGCAATTTTTAAATACTATTGCAATGTTCGTGCTTTTTCTTCTTTTCATGAGACTGGGCCCTTCTTGTTTTGCACTAAAATGCATTTTAAATGAACAGATCAGTGCTTCAGAAAATTTGACAAGAAATATGAGGGCCAGAAAAGGTTCAGGCTCGATCGATATCGGCTGTTCGTGACCTGACTTCAAACTTGGAAGCTGTAAGTCTTGACATGTTACATGTTTTAATACATAATAAGAGTAGTAGGTTTGATGCTGGTAACTGTTTTGCTGCTTTTTGTGGAACTTTATACTGTAGCGCTAATGACAGCTCAGCTAGTGTTAGCGTTGTTGTTCTACGGAGGCCCGTTCTGCTCCACGCCAGTATGAGTATGTTGCTGCTGTATGTAGCATTAAATTTATTTGCCCTGAAGATACGTACAGAGCTATGTGTAGAAAAGAAACAGCAACATTGTATAAATATGACTAGCATCCAGCAGCTAGTTTGTTCAGACCATAAAGATGCCCACTGGGCAGAGAGAGTGAGGTGAGCTCCACAGACAACGTTACACTCAGCGTTACTGCACCAGATTACTTAATTTATCAGAAATGAACTAAATTCCAAAAACAAACAACAGAATGGTATAAATGAAGCTAGTCCCACATGGTTGAGCCAACCTAAATAAGTTATAATTAACTAATCACTAGTTTAAGTACAAAATTCAGCTGTTCTTGTTATTAACCCTCCACTGCAACTCCAGGGGGGAAAAAAGACATAAAAAGAGACACCTGCTCTCTGTGTAACTCAGACTGCTCATCTATCAAATTAACTTCAGATAAAGATTTGAACAATTTTTGCACAATACAAGTTTTTCACTTACATTGTGCATGAGGGAAGGGCTCTCCGGCTGTGACTTTGGTAGATATTAACTTGATTTGTATTACTAGAATGGCTGAGGCCTCATATTAGTTTCAGATAAACTTTTTACACGTTTTTGCATAAAACGAGGACTGCAGATTTTGTCCCCCCATCTTTTAAACATTAGGAAGGGATCGTTTAATGGCCAGTATGAGCAGGAGGAACGATTACAGGAAGTAAAATGTATTCAAGTGTTTATATGGGCACCTGACCGTTGTTTTAATATTTTGCATTAATGCAACATAAGGCAGATCAACTTAGTAAAACACTGCTCCTTAACAACCTTATAGCATGGAGAAGCATATTTTTTATAGTAACCTACGTGTATTATTTCAGTTTGTTAAATATTCTGAATATTATTGAATGCTAATGTTAGCATGACTTAACGTTAGCCTGACTTAACATAAGCTTGTTTTGTTCAGTGGCTTTTATGACTACTACTACTAATAATAATAATAATAATAATGATAATAATAATAATAATAATAATACGACATTATTTGATGACAAAATCAAATTTTTGCTGTAGACTTAACCTTTCCAACGTGACGAAGAGAAAATGGTGGCTCAGCTGCAGGGGAAGAATTTGGAATAGACTCGACATCATGACCTCAGACGTATGAATCTAAGAGAAACATAACTGTCACACTTTTACTGAAATGAGATTAGCAGGTTAAGGGAGCAGGATGTGATTTCAGGTTTTTATGATTCACAAAAATAGACTGCCATCACCAAAGCAGAAAGCTGAATGGGACTCAAAACATTACATTACTTTGACTGCTTCTGAAATATGATTTTTACAGAGTGGAAAATTGTGAACTTATGTTTTTCATATCCATTAAGAATGAAAGGCCGGAGACTGAAAGGTCAAATAGACTGAACATACCTCCACTAAAACTGGACTTAAAGGATGGGGCTGATGATATCCTGTATTTATCTCAACAAATCAAATGAAAAGACTAAAACCAACAAAGAATCGCACCAGCTGAAGCAGAATCATCTCAACAGGTTAAATTAATGTTTTCTGTGTTGCTCCCCCGCAAAGAAAACCATTCGAGGCCAGAGCATTGCTTCACTCACCACAAACCAAATGACTTGGAGCTGCAGACATTCCCTGTGGTCATCTGAGACTATGATTAATTATTGTATTAGCAGTCCAAGTGTGCCTCTCAGCTGTTCTATTGATTATGTCTCATGTTCAGACTCAAAGGTAAAACTGGTTGTTTTAGCTGAGATCAGCCTTATTTTGTGGCTTTGTGTGTGTGTGTGATTCTGTTTTTATTTCATCTAAACCTTCAGTAAAAAAAAAAAGTTGTTTTTTTTGTCTAAATGCAATTTATATACAGTACACTGTATATTTTGTTTTTCCAGAAGGCAAATTGTATTCAAACAAACTTTTGCTTTGCACAACCTCTTACGGAAGCATGGAAGCAGTTTGAAAGATTGTTTGGTAGCAGCTGTACATTACAAAAATGGCAAAGTGAAAAAAGAAAATCCCTGACCTTCATTTCCGCCTGCCTCTTGTGCGCTCTACACCCACAGCTACACGAGGCCCCTGACCCTGCGCTTTCTCTTAAAATCTTATCTTGCCGTTTGATAGAGGGGGATGATTTGCGACAGACGCGAGCCAGCGGGGCCATGTGCTGTCTTTTGTGTCCTATCACACCCTGTCAAATAGTTTGTCCAATATAGTCTAGAAGTGGTACCACAAGAGTGTTTGTGTGTGAGCGTGCAGGCATGGGAAGCAAAGGCCAAAGTTTGTACATCCACGGTTGTTGACTTGAGTGTGTTTGTTGTTGTTGGAGGAGATTTGTTGGTTTGATTATCTTGGCAGTCCACTTGATACCGCACAGCCCCGCACTTGGCTTTCTTAGACAAGTGATGGGAAGATGGCGGCTTTAAAGAGAATAAAACAATACCTGTAGCTTTCTTCTAGCACTTTGAGAAAAAAAAGGGGATTAAAAACTTAGAACAGCGAGACACTTGTGGACATGACAGATTTTTTTTTTCAGAGTTTTAATGATTTTTATTAGCTGTGTAAATATTTTCATATCTCAACTAGTTTATTAGAACAAATGCAAAATCAATAGAGGCTGTTCTCATTCCCATTATCCTTTTCGGGTCCATATGGCAGGATTCTTCATTATTTAAAAAGTCTAATTGAGGAATATATAAAAGGTTATATTCTTTATAGATATGATTTTAGGACTCAAGGACATTTATTATCATTACAGGACACAGGGTCGCACAACGAAATTAGAGTTGTACTTCCTTCATAATACATACAGATGATTAATTAAATTCTGAATGGAATAGGGTGAAAATATTAAACAAAATAAATACATATTCATCCAAAACAAATTTTAAGAGCAACAACCAGAATAAATGTATTTAAAATATTTTTTCAAATCGCCCACAAAAGAAGTGCAAAGTCAAGACAAATATTCATTCAAATATTTACATAATATCCACAAAGTCCCAATCCAGTCCACAAAGCAAAGAAATACCAAACTCAAAATTCCTCTCCGGGTTTTCTTTTAGTTCAAATAGATTCGGTTCAACAAAAAAGGGAGACGAAAAAAATGTTAATTTCAAGTCAGTTTATGGATAAAAATTAATTCAGTTTGGTTCAGTCCAAAAAAACTAACAACAGCAAAAACAAAACAAAAAACATTGAGCAAAAAGAAACAAAATAAATGGTGCATTTTTTAAATTTGCACCAGGTTGAATATAAACGGTAGCAATAAGATGGTGTGAAACGTTGTCCATCAGCTTTGATTATAGATGTAAAAACACAGAGTCCTCGTCCCTCCTTCCTACCAGAATCTTGTGTGTTGCAGCCTGTCACCGCTCAAGTGCAACAGCCAGATCCAGGATGCTGAGCAGGTCTCTGCGTGGGGGCACTACAGCCTCTGGTTTCCTGCTGTTTGGCCAGCTTGAGTCCCATTTTGTCCGTTTTATTTTCCTGTCCAAACATTATCCGGGAGCAGCCTGAAGTCCCAGCTGTAGCATGGCTCTTATCCGATCGCCTCCTCTCCACCTGGGGCGGTCACCCATGGCGGTGCATCCGGCTGATCTGACAGCATGTTCGAAAGATGCCGACTCCATTTGTTGGTCGTCTCAGGGTCCGCTGTTTTTAAATCCAAACCCCACGTCTTCACTTTCCGATGCCTATGAGTGTACTCCTGTCATAGGGGATGCATGCTCCAGTAATAAAGCCAAGAGATTAGTGAACTTTAATGGAGCTACGGTGTCTCTGTGACTTTTTCAGTATGTTCTTATTTTTGTCATCCTGTAATTTCCATACACAAGTACTGGACATTTCACGTGGTATTTCAGCCTGTGAGTGTGTCTGTACGTGTGTGTGTGTGTGTGTTTGTGTGTGTGTGTGTGTGTGTGTGTGTGACTTGCCAAGCTGTGCGTAATGGAAATGTTCCAGGGTAACCTGTTGGACCTCATGTAGATGTCATATGTGCAGCACAGGCACACAAATGGATTACAGCAATCATGTTATGGCCACAGAGCCCATAGCAATTACATTACAGCTTACACACAGTGATTTGATAGGCCTAATGCCCCCTGCGCACAGAGACTGGAGATACGACTACAGCCATGAATACAGGCTGTGTTATGGACAGAATAGGTGATAATCGGAGATCTAGAGTCGCTGTTGTTGTTGTTGATCAGTGATACAAACACACTTGACTTGTTCGTTGTATTTCTCAGAAAGCTCATCTATTAATGTGTCTTACTGAAAGATTGGAGCAACATTTCACTACAGGCACACACCAGAAAGTTTAAGTTACAAAGATGGCAGATTATGACAGACTGCCAGAGGTGGGACCAAGCCATGTTGTCCTTAGCTTTATAGTTTAGGGAATAGTAAAGATCCAAGACAGAACTGACAGAAGGGTAGGTCTAAAAGAAAAAGGCACAATTTCAAAAATCCTTCTGCGACTTCAGCACCATGAATTTATAAATACAGTACAGAGCACAGTTAGGCTACTGATATTTCAGAGGCATGGTCGAGGCCATAGATTCTAACCCCAGTCAGATAAAGGATCAGTGAGTCAGAAGACTAGTCAAACATGTTCAGTGAAAAATCCCTTCTACCCCTGCACACTCTCTGCTACTAGAAGATGTAGAGAGGAGAATGGCATGGTTAACAGGGAAGATGCATTTTGGTGATTTTGCTGACTATAAAGCCTGCTCAATTCGCCTACTGCAATGACTAAAATGTTTGAGAATGTAAAAAAAATGTAAAAACTTACTTGGGCGAAGAAAACAGGCCTTTCCTCTCCTTCCTTTCATCTTTTTTCTTCTTTTCTCTCAACTCAAATATTTATATTTATTTTGTAATTCAATATATATTTATTTTTTTAAATTATAAAATATAAAAATACAAAAAAATTCCACTTGTTTCATCTACGGGATTGACACTCTGCATGTTGCTTCCCATACGATCTTCCTATGTTCTGCAAATGTTGTAGCAGCAAACTTTGCTAGTTCAACAAATGATATCTAAATAAAATACATTTGAACCTGCTGGAGTGGCTATATATTCTTTATGATCACTGAACTGAATTGTCTACTGCCATATTAATAGGCGCTAACAGATCTATCTTCCTATTTATCCCTCTGTTCCTTTTCTGCCTCCTCTCCCATCTACACCTTCAATCACTCCACCTCATCATTAATGCTTAAAATGATTCTGTGGTGTGATGATTCTCTAAGACTTCTACTGTGGGAGTATATTTAAGGACCCCGGCAGATATATAGTGGAGCGTGATGACTGTCTGTGCATTATATCATAGTAAAATAAACTGTAAATCCTTCCTGATGTACCTGATCGTGCCCTGAAAAGCTTTTTATGCGGCTGCCTGTTTAAAGTCTTGACTATAAGATCTGAGGCCGTAAAGATTAATTGCCAATCCTCCTGAGATACTGGGGTGGTTTGTGCATTAAAGGGAAGGAAAAGAAATAGGAAAGATAGAAATATTCATTTATACACTCATATCCAACAGCGTCGCACACAAACGTCAGTGTTAAGCACATGAGCAGAGCAATTTAAATTTACAGCAGGGTACTTTGGTCGCAACACTGTGTGTTCCTGTCATTTTTTGGATGCCCCACTGCCCCTGCTGGACCAAACACTGTTTGTTTGCCCTGTCACATAATTTAGCTTACTGATGTGATGGGATTATTGGATACACAGGCGCGCGCACACACACAACACACACACACACATGCACACACCAGCAGCCACGGGTGGGAAGACACTCAAAGTGCCAGGCTCAACGCTAAAACCTGTGAGAGCAGCGAGACGTTCAGTTTGCATAATTATACCGGGGTGAATGTATGTTCGCACAAGCTACAAAGAACACACGCGGAGGCTTTAGTGTATGCCCACTCACACACACACATGCAAGGCCATGCACAGACGCTACTTCAGAATATGTATGAACAAGCACTCACACACACTTCTCGACTTGCCAGAGGGTAGTTATCTGCCTTCGCTATCATCCTTGATGGCCTCTTGTTTATCAGTAACGGCATGCATGTGTGTTTCTGTGTGTGTGTTTCTGTTTTAGCCATGTTTGTCACGTATACAGTATGTGTTAATGTTTTAATTATTCTCCCAACTAGCTAACTGCTAGCTTTACAGAGGAAACCTCCACACACAGTCACAAAAATCTCCGAACTATCAGTAGCAAGAGTGCATGGTGGATGTACTGTTGTAATCACCATCTCTCTTTACTGGTAAATTTTGGAATTTTGGATAATATTACTGTATACAGTAGACCTTTTATTGTCCGTTGTCATGATTACGTCACAGTGTTGGCTAGAGGCAAAACTAAGGGAAAAAGAGGAGCCAAACAGAGTCGTAGGCCTCATAACCAGGCTAAAATGTCATGTTAACTGTGTTGCCAGAATCAAAATGGTAATGGATTGAAATTGAGGTTTTATCATATACCAGCTTTCATTAGGAGTTAAAAATGTGTGCAAGCTGCAACAAAATAAACAGGGAAATATTCTCACACCTATTTTCCTTATTAAATAGAAAAATACAACCGATCACCTCCTGAATTATAACAAAGACGAGCTTTTAGTGCCTTGTTAACTTGACTGACAGAAAAAAAAACAGTCTAGTCCAGTCTTTCCACTTTTATAACAATCACCAACTCTGGTTTGGTCAAAATAAATCCTTGATTCACCGCATTAGATGTGAAAACAGTCTGGTTCTACGGGCTGCTGTACTCTCGTCCTCCTGGCTCAGTGCAGCGTCCTCAGCAGGGCTGGGAGGGTTACTTTAAAAATGTAATCTGATACAATTAGTAACCACCTGTTAAAACTTCTAATCCCACAATATTAAAGTCATGTAACTTGATTACTTTCCGTTTCTTTTGGATTACCAAATGATTATATGTTAAATGTTCATATTAAGTTCAGCTTAAAGAAAAACTCAGATTTTCTTCAGCCGTTGTCAAGAAACAAGCCAACAAAACTGGCTAACCAGCGTTAGCTAACATGTAGGGAATTTTTCTGCATCCAAATAAGCTCCACCCACAAAAAAACATAATGTTTACCATGGAAAAGGGGTCTATACGGTCTATATATAGTGTGTTTATACCTACCTGAAGCTAAAATTGATAAAAAAGTTGATCCAAATATATTGAAAATATTATTGTGTGTGTATGTGAGGGCACTTTGGGCATGTAAGCTTGTTTATTCAGTCTCCACTCACTGTGTTTATATGTGTGTTGTTTGTCAATGAGCTGTTCTTTGGGCCTGTTGATGATACGAGGCCTGTCTGGGAGAGCTCTTCGCCTCTCTTCCTCTCCTCCCCTACCTCCTCCCTCGCCTATATTAGCTCCATAAATCCCGTTCTAGGCGGATTGTTATGGTCATTGTGTGTGCTGTGAGCGATGGTTATTATCTGCCTGCTCCGCTCGCACTGCTTTATGCGTCTCGTCTGCTCCCTCTCCCTCCCGTCCCTCTTTTCTCTCTCTTATTCACACATAATCTCGCTCGCTCTCGCTGCCTCAGCCCTTTGCTGCCATGTTATTCTGCATCCACATCCACTCTCCCTCCGTCCCTCACGTTCCCTTATTACTCTACAATGCTTCTTTTTTCTCCTCTCTCCTTTCGCTTCGTTCACCTTCTGTCTTGTGCTCCCTGTTATCTGTCTTTCGCTCTCAAGCTTTCACCGCTACACAGATTCAAGCACAACAATTTAATCTATAAAGCAGCTAAGAAACCTGCACTTGGCAAGTTATTGATGTAGAAATGTACCCATCAATCAGTCTACACTACAAACTGAGGCTAAGGCAGATATCTCATCCCCCAAATTTGTGACACCACACATTTGTCCTTCATGTCAGGTGCAGCTACATTATATACTCTCTACACACAGGAAGTTTGGAATCAAAACTTGGGAGTGAACTGTCACCTAAACACCTGCGAGAGAAAGCTGGACTCACCTGTGATAACTGAACCTGTTGCAAAAGGACATGTTTTCTGTCTCCTAACCAATCAGTCATGAAAAAGTATACAGGAAATTATTAAGAGTTGTGATGACACCTGTCACTAACCTCAAAGCTACCTAAAAACAGCTGTTTTAAGCCCCTCCTTCAAACAGCAACTGTCCAATCATAGATTGGTAACTGTAACTGGTCACTGCAGGCCTGTCAAACATAGAGACAGAGCGCAATGCATCATACTCCCCTAAAAAACATTAGATTTCAGCATGTCAGGGATTGTTTTAGCACCCTATCCATTGACTTTGTCTCTTGCCTCTTGTCACTTTCCATCTGCTAGCAAACAACAGAAAAATGTCTGAAATGGTGGTATACACCACAAACAGAGTGACGAACCCAAAGTGAAGTTTTCATAAGCTGCTGAAGCACAAAAATTGAGCTTTTGTGTAAAAGCATAAAGCAAGCAAGAGTGTGTGAGTGTGAGGAATGGATTAAAGGTTGTCTTTATCTGCTCTAATGTAAGCTGCGAACGTTAGCATGTCCGGCTAACTATCTTACTTACCTCCAGCCAAATTTGTGTTAGATGTCACTGCATTTGCTAAACTCAAGGCTTATTCCCAGTTGTAATTTGTTATGTGTGAGGTTTGAGGAAGAGGATGTGGGTTGGTGCAGAATCAGGTCTGGGCCCAGTTAGCTTAACTCTTATCCCAGTGCTCTTCCTGGGGGCGATGGTGTTTTGGCTGGTGACCATCTTAAGGTCCGCTGCACTTCATCTAATCCCTGCCCTTTCTTTTCCAACGTTAATATGGTAGACATATACCATTAGCATCAGCTTACATTAGCCAGCAACACTTATGACATCTGCTAGCAAGAGTCATCATTATAGCCGACAAAACCTCTGGCCGTCAGGTAGAAATAAGAAGCTGCTTGTGTTTACTTCTCTGTGAATCAGAGTGTTTTAATGTTAAATCTGCAACCGTTATCACTGTAAAATGCATCTGTGCAGTACGAGAATGGAAAGCTTGACAGACATAGCAATAATAACAAAGGAGGATAGGGGCTTAGCAAAGGGTCAGCTGTACTGTAATGCAGTGTTCAAGCTCATATATCACAGGCTTAGTCAGAAATGACTCATGCTACTTGTGTAGTCATCATATTTATAGACATGGTAATAAAATGATAATCCTTAGCTAAGTGCCTTTTAAATGGTAACTTAGCACCTCGTTGATGGTTCTAAACCCACTACACATCTACATCAAACCTACTTTATGTTTTTGAAAAGAAAATGTGCATCTGACAAAACAATGCTTTTTTCTCACTTCCCATAGGGGCCAGAGCATTGTGTGAAATGCCTGCATTTCAAGGATGGTCCTAATTGTGTGGAAAAGTGTCCCGACGGCCTGCAAGGTGCCAACAGTTTTATCTTCAAGTATGCAGAAGCCAACAATGAATGCCATCCCTGCCATGCCAACTGCACCCAGGGGTAAGTACGGTCAGGACAAGGACAGGTCAGAGGTGTGTGGTTCAGTGGTCATTATTCAGCAAAATTAAAAGATTTCTGCCATTTCTTCAGAAATCATAAGTCTGTCCCTTCAGTGAAACCAAACAGGAATCAGGTTTTTTACCAGATAAAAACAAAATGCATGCCACTTTTCCACCATTTGTCATCTTTGATGGTGTGAGAGGATGACAACTAATCATTAGGAAAAATCAATTGGGAGACTGGGTGAAATATATGTCATTATGATTTGATGAGTAACTTCTGTGTTACAGTAGTCTGAATGCTAACCCTTAAGTAATCCCTTACAGATGAACACTGGCAAAGAATCTCCTCACTTTGCAAAAAGTGTACATGGTCACAAAATTAATACAGAAAACATAACACCCAACCTCAACTGGATTCCCCTGCCTACTCCAAAACCAATTTCCAATCATGTGATGCCGTTAGCTCTTAAACAAGAGTACAGCACTTCTGTAAAAACCTAAATGGGTTTCTGCCTGGTCACAACCCGGAGGGGAAACCATATGAAGTAACAAACTTAAAGAGGAGAGGCTGGGATCATTGTTTTTTGTCCTGTAGCCTAACCAGCATATGTCCAATGTCCTGTTTTAAGAGTTTTATATTATTGTGGCGTTGGAGGGTAGCTAGGCGGATGGAAGAAGAACGATGTACGTTTGATAGCTCAACAGAGTCTGGATTTATTCCTTATACCCAGCATTACATTATTTTACCTCTGCCTGTGCACCACAAGATATACCCTTAAAATGTACACTTCTCTTTTAAACGAAGCCCAATACTGCTTTAAACCTTTGTCTCGGATAAATTTACAGATGCTGTTCACTCCAGCTATAAAATTATCAAAATTTCAGGCCGCAATCTTTTTATTTCAATGCTATTTGCCAGAATTATTGGTAAGGTGAATCAAATCTGCCTGGAGCTTTCCTAAAGGTTAAAACCTTGTTTAACTTTGACATGCAAATTCATACCATCGTCCAACTGCAAGCCATCGTGACGCTGCCAACATGTGAAACAAAGATGCCAGAGAGCGCAGTATTAGTTGTATTGCACCATACATTTTCCATAAAACTCTGCTCTATTAGAGTCCACCAATCATGAGACAGAAGCTGATCCATGTTGCTGGTGAGCTCGCCTGCCATAGTAGCTCACCGGCTACCCCTGCAAATGATCACTACATCATTGGGTTACCAGCATAATGTATAATGTATTTCACAGACACCTGAATGAATTTCCACGTGCCTCCTTCTGGAGTGACTGGGTAGTAACAGAATATTCATACTAAATCTTTTCATTCTCTCATTGTAAGTGCATATGGCTTTCATATGAATATTGGTTGAGAGGCGCATATTCACAAATATTCCCTTTCACTGTCCTGCAAACATAAAATTATATTCCAACATTTTGCAGGAAAAGAGATAAAAATAGAGAAGTGAACCAGAAAACGAGAAAGAAGAGGGAGAATGAAAGTGAGAGGAGTCACTGAAGTACCTTGCCACTCTCCGTTGCTCACTAGCCACTGATCGCTCAATGTAATATTCAACAAGGGTTGGAAAGACATCATTTTGTATTTAACTCCGCAGGGAGTTTATGTCACTTCCTTGTGTGTTATTTCTCCTCTCCTGAGTGACAGCCTCCAGCTCGCTCGAGCATAACAATGTAGTCGTAAATGGAAAACACCAGGCTGACACTTTGTCACAGGTATGGCTTCATAAGCAGATCCGCCTCTCAAAAAACAAGCCGAGGGGAGGGCGAGGAGAGGAGGGGGAGACAAAGAGGGAAAGAGGCAGAGACAGCGATGAAACCACTATCCCTCACTTCCAAACATTCAAAAGAGCCACCAAATTTTGGAGCTAGTATTGAGTCTGTCAGATGTGGTTTATGATGCCACTGGTGCACATGGGAAATATGAAACATCAACACAGGAGGACTGGTGAAATTTCCCGCAGAGATTGTTGCTTTTCATCTGAAGACAGTGTAGCTGTTGTAATCTGTCACCCGATGTGGACACACTGCCAAAGAAGAGCTAACAAGGCTTTAGTTCAGAACTCATTCCACATTTCAAGTTTGCCCACAGGAATCAGAAAAATGCATGGGTTTGTTGAAGTTATTGTTTGGTGACACACCTGTTCATGGCTTTTCAACAAGAACCTTTGATTTTACTGTAAATCTTAAAGCCGGAGTCGAATAGAAAGTCATCTTGGCCTTTATTTATTGCTGTCTCACGCATGTATGACACTTAGAAGACAAAACAATGCTGAACAGAGTCGGATTTTAATTTGAATTGAACTTAATTGAATTGAGCTGAAAAGCAAGAGAAGGGGAGAGAGATAAAGAAAGAAGGGGGAAAAGTCTATAAGGTATGAAAAAGATGATATATTTTCTATTTTCAATTCTAATGCTTACACCTACACACAGGCATTGTGTGTTTTGTCAGACAGCAATAAAGGGTGTAGTGGACAGATAAGAGAGATCAATAGATACCGGATTATGTTCCCTTGTAGAGTCAGAAATATGACCAGCACAAGTCCATACATGAATCTCACACAATACTTTGATAAATCAATAAATTGACAGATACAAACTGTGGTTTCATTCAGCGAGAATGTGCTCAGATTCACTGTTGAGCAAACACAGTTATACAAAGCACCTCACGGTAACATGGATGCATATGCTTTGAAAGACAGAATCTCTTTTTCTGTCAGTGTCGCTGCACGTGACTGCAGTCAGCTATAGAATCTTTACCACAGGAAAACATCCAGCCACCAGCAGAAAAATCAAAACACTTCTGCATCGCTACTGAAAAAGAAAATTCATTCCAAAGTATGTTTGTTTATTAAATTATGTTTTTTTTTTAATTCACAATAGCCCAATTATAGTATTTTTAACAAATTAATTTGACCACCATGAAAAGGCTTAAGTATTATTATATCAACTTTGTGAAGGCCTCCAAACATTATGTGCTGTGATACAGTATTCCGGCATGAAAAATAGTCAGCATGAGTGACCTTCAGAATCTTGCATTTCATGGGTTATCAAACAAGCAAAGAAGAATAAGGTTACTTATGGCAAATATTCTCAATAAAAATGTAATATACTGGTTATGAGTTTAAGTATTTTGTTTGACCTTCATTCACAATCAGACTTTATTTGTGTAGCACTTTTCATATAAACAAAATGTAACACAAAGTGCTTCATGCAATAAAACGATAAATGAAGTAAAAGTAGAGCGTTGCGATAGTCAATCATGTCTCTGTGTTGGCTTGAGAGAGAAACAGGCGCACTCTGTAGTGTTTTTAACGTGATCATTTTGCATTGGTAGTTAGGGTTCTGATTCGAGATTCAAAAATAAGATCTGGGTCCAAGATAACTCCTAGATTTTTCACATGGGTTTACTCTGAGTGCTTGGAGTGTTTCAAAACCAATGAACAAGACTTCTGTTTTGTCCTGATTGAGTTGTAGAAGATATAAAAGACATAAAATTGAACCTTGAGGTAAATCACAGTCCATTTTACAACTCATGACATAAAAAATCCACATCTGTACCCAATATGTGTGCATATAGTGCACACAAAAGAACTACCTATTTATGTGCTGTACTCACTCATTCCATGTGTGAATGGGTTGACAAAAGCAGAAGGAAGGTCATTAGGTTTTGTCCATCTCATTGTTAGGACCCCAGGATGAACACAGGTCCTTGGGATGAAGGTGTTTTTATTCTAACTATTAGTTGCTGTGTTGTTTTGCTTGTTGGCAGGGGATTCATGCCAGTTCTTGCAGCTTTGCACTGAGTGACTTCAGTCTCATCCAGTCTCAAAATCTTCGCCATCCATGACTTGCTATTTAAAATACAGTTAGAAAGGGCATCAGTTGGCCCTGATTCGTCACTAGACACAGCAATGTAAAGCTGTGTATCATCAGTATAGCTATGGAAATCTATGAACCATGCCAGGTCCTTGGCATTAAAGGGTCTGTAAACCAACCATTAGTTGCTGTTTTGCTTTGCTCAGCTCACTCAAGGATGTCATCATTCTCAGATATGTGACAAACTGGATGTTTAACTTTTTGCTTGTCCTGCTTTTTTTTTCCTTAGTTGCATTGGACCAAGACTGCAAGACTGCATTGGATGGATGGACAGGTATGAAAGTCTTTCCCGTGGATTGCCTCTGTGCTTTAGCATACAAACACTCCACACAGCAGCACACTCCATGTACACACACACACACACACACACACACTCTCACTCTTGTAAGCCAACTCTCTGATTAATGGCTGGCTCTAAGGCCCAAAATCCCTGTGAGTGTCCTTAATGCCTCTCTGTGCATGCATGCTTGTGTGTGTGTTTGTGTGTGTTTGCGTACGTGCACGAGCAATTTGCCTGGTATCTTGATAAATTGATAGCGCTTTAGCTTTCATTCCGAGGCTGGGGGGAAGCGGGACAAAACGCCGCTAACAGTTTACAGCAAATGGATTTCATACGAGAAACAGTTTGGCATCAAGTGGTGTTGAGAATTGTTGGGTGGTGTTTGGGGGGGGGCTGATCTAAAAAAAGAAAAAAGAAAAAAAAAACAAGGCTGATAGGCTGAGAGTGAGCAGCCAACACTTCAGAAGTGACTGGTGGGTCTGGAGATCTGCAGTACGATGCAGCCAAAAAAGAACAGAACCATGCAGGACAGGACAGCGCAATGGTAAAGAACAGTGTGTGACTTTGAACTCAGACCATCAGACTGGAAAAATAAAACATATTTAGACTATCTAGGTAGCTCAAAAGAGAGACAGTTACATAGATAAAAAAGACACCGATAACCATTAAGTAAGGATTTACTAATTAACATGCAGTGTCCTGAAGCTTATTGTTGAATAGATGCTGAAAGAGATACCTACAAATTCAGAGAAAAAAAAAATTCTCGCTCTTGGTAGAGCTGCTCAGAATTTAAACCTTTCCTCCCGAAGCAGTCTTTGGGACACTGCCAACGGGATGAAGAGGAACTGGAGCAGCCGGAGGAATTTAGCTATCAGCTGACCCGGTGAACAGATCAGCTCTTATCAGATCCACAATACAGAAGCTGTGTCTAGGATACAGCAGTAGACGCCCAGCTAACCCCAGGCTTAGCCGCGTGCTCTGAAATGTCACGCATCTTGTAAATCTGTTACCTGTTGGAAGTATTGGCTTTTGAGCACGACTGAAAGTGGCTTATCAGCAACACATGATTACGCTAAGCCTTCAAAGGCCATCGTTCCACCTGGCATTAATATACATCTTGTGTAGGGATTGTGTGCCGATCTGATTAAGCTGGATTAATCACTTCCTGTCATGATGAAACTGACGAGTAATAGCTCATCTAGCATGTTCCCATTCGGCAGTATCTTTCCCATTTAATTCAAAATCATCAGTTGTCTTGCGTCTCTGTGTGCCCTGACTGGTTCCTTGTCCTTGCATTTTCAGATTCTTATGCTTGCAATGGCGGAGAAAAATTGCATTTAACGTGGTCAAATGCATCACCGACCATGAACAAAGATGGCTTGCTGAGTGATCTTTAGAACTGTATGTCTTGAGTACATTTAGAGTATAGCTGGGTTCCATCTGATCACTCAGGGGACCTTGGAAAGAGCATTACGTGAAGCGTGCAAATTGAATTAGAAATCTACAGCAGCTCTTAATGCTTAAATGACATTTGGTCATGCATCAAATCGTTGGTGGCCTTTCTTCCTGACTGATATGTAGCCATTTGTAGCTTTTTTCTTTTCTTTTTTTTTTTTGAATAGTGGCCACCTGTGATTTACCCAAGTTTTTATTGAAGAGTGAGATACGGACACACATGCACAAACTTCGCAGACAAATGAGCTTTACGTAGGTGCTCTGAAATGTAATAATGCTAGGATTACCTATTAATAATAAGGGGCGGCTGTGGCTAAGGAGGAAGAGCTGGGGTTGCTCCACCTGTTTACATTTTTCAGGTGTTTTTGAATCTTGCATGATAATGGGTGAATGGAAGGTAGATTGTAAAGCATAAAAGCACTATATAAATGCAGCCATTTATAAGAATTCTTGCTCAATATTAGTCGATTTATTTGTGAAATCCCGGAGACCATGGTCCACAGAATTTATATGCAAAGAGGGCATATTAAAATATAGACTCACACATGTGGCCTTAGTCTCACATAGCCAGACCTATCTCTCAGGTTCTGTGTCATTTGCTATACATGAAAAAACACTCTGGTATGTTTATATTTCTTTGAACCAGTCACAACTGTCTTGGGCAACTCAAAGCCCAGGACGCAGGGATGGTGATGGTGTCCCTGCACTTGTTATGGTGGAAAATTTGCACATGGGGCGGCAAGCCTGGCAGTGAAATAGCCAAATTCCTGCAAAATAAAGGTAACAGCCGTTAGCTTGTTTATCTTCATAGGGACCAGGTTGGGGCGGCTTGACATTTTCAGTGTGTAGGTTGCTAGCTTAGAGGTTATTCTTGTTGTTTCCCATAGCGACGGGGACATGACAAAACATAGCATGCAGATAGTGCAAAAGGGGGAGAATGCTCACTGAAAGAGACAGCCAGTGGCAGGTTTATACACACATCGAACATCCGGTGAGTCAGATTAATTGAATCTTTACTTTTACCTGCTTCCGGAGAGGCTTTTTCAGTATAGCAACAGTATATCAGCATACAAAACATTTCCAGTATGTCCAATATCCAATTTTAAGAATATCAGCTGATATTCTTTTCTTTTTTTCCATAAAAAATTACATGAACAATAAGTTGTTTGCTGTCTTCAGATGAGGAGACTGATGTCACATCATTTGGTTAAATCTGAAATTACAACCAGAAGACCGTTGGCTTATTACATTACATTACACTGGCGTATTACACAGACAAGACTTGGCAGAAGCAATAAAATCAGTTTTAAATCAAGGATTCTTTTAATTCAATATTTTGAGTCAAATTATTGGGGTTTTTTTGTAAGTAGCCATGTAATAAGTGGGATAATGTCCAGTGAGCAGGTCATTATGGCGAAATAAACCCCTTCAGGGTGGTGCATTATCCCTTAATGAGCATAAAGACTGGAAAGAGGGGAACAGTTAGCCTGACTCTGATAAAAGTGTTTTAAAGAAATGCCCAAGCCTATCTCTAAAGCTTGCTAATTATCACTTTATATCTCAAATAATTAATCATTACAAAAACTACTGTGTAAAAAATGTATTTCTTGGTTTCTTTGGTTCTTTTTTCTTTTTTTTCTTTTTTTCTTGGAATTATGTCCCAAACTATTTCTTGACCAGGTGCAGTGACTTCCACGAGTCATTGCACCATGAACTGCTTGGTTTTACATTTCTCTGTCTGTATAAATATAAACAAAGGAGATAATGTGTTGCTTTGTCAACTCTAGAGTGGCTGTTAGGCTGCTAAACTAAGTGAACCTGGCTCTAGCTTCATATTTAATGTTGGCCACCAGATATGAGGCCCCGTTTACACGTACACGGTTATTTTCAGAAACGGACATTTCACCCTCTCCGTTTTCAAAAATATTCCCATGCACACGTATCCGTTTACAGAAAACTTTGCGTTTACACGAACCCGTGTATGTCTGCTGCGAATCCATGATCACCATAGCAACATGTAAACATTGTGACGCGAGTGCAAGTTCTGTCGCATACTGTGACGTCTACTGCCTGCGTTTTCTCCGTTTTGATCCGTTTACATGCAAACGTGTAACCGGAGTTTTCCAAGATCTCCACTCTGGCCGGAGTTTTTAAAAAGCATCGTTTTCAGAGGCGAATTCTCCGTTTGCGTGTAAACGAAGGGTGCAAACGAAGGGATATTTCACCGTTTCTAGAAATAACCGTGTACGTGTAAACGGGGCCTGAGAGAGGTATTGATCTTCTAGACCAGTGCTTCTCAACCCTGGTCCTGAAGTACCCCTGCCCTGCATGTTTTAGGTGTTTCCCTGCTCCAGAACACCTGATTCAAATGATCAGCTCATCATCAAGCCTCCACAGAAGCCTGATAATGACCTGATCATTGGAATCAGGTGTGTTGGAGGTGTGTTTTTGTTCCTTCCAAGCCGGATCACACCAGGCTCGACTCATTTAATCAACCGATTTCAGCCTTCAAACAGCTGATTAGTCGAGTCAGGTGTGCTAGTGGCTGGTTAGAGAGAAAACCTGCAGCCACTCGGCCCTCTGTGGAATAGTTTGGACATGCCTGTTCTGTTCACCTCCCCACAAGAAAGCTAAGAAATTAATTTGAAACTATTCCCTTAATTGTGACCATGATATTAATTTTGCATTCAGGGCATTTCACAGTTGAAAAACAAAGTTGTTAATGCCCTCTGGTGAACAGTCACCTAACAGTGACCACAGCATCTAAATTACCTTACAGCTTTTTCTTATTAATTATTGGTACCAACATATCTGCAGTAAGCTGATATTGGCCAATATATCCACCTGGCAGATTAGTTGGTTGGGCTCTAGTTCTCAACACCTCTTTACCATGACACAGTATAAGTCCCCAAAATAGTGATTTTCTCCCTGTGCAAGGCAAAGAAAGAGATGTGGAGATAAAGAGTTCTTCTCTTCCCATGAAGCCGGCTGGCCGTGATAACATTTTATGGGGTGCATCCTTGCAGACTGTGATATACAGTCCTGAATAACAGCCTTTTTTCACTGATTTAGGACAGAGTCTCAGTACGCCTTGACCAAATTAAGTTCTTTCATTACACCAAAAGAGGGTTTGGGGGGGCGGGGGGCAACTCTTCTCGCTCATTTCTGCAACAGCTCTGTAGACGGTTTGGGGCGCGTATCAGGAAAAATTATTGAGAAGCTTGATTTCAAATGACAGCGTCTGTGTGGTGCTGAGAATTCACTTTGATGATTATTTCCATGTTTTTGATCTCAGCCTCGATTTTAATGAGACGGCATGGACGGATATTTGTTACCAGATGAAGCTTAGTGGAAAAACTGACAAAAACTGAAGGTGAAGGGGTTTTTAAAGATCGCCCACATAAGCACATACTTAAGAAACATCTTTTCTGTGTGTTTTTTATATTTGCTTGTTTAGTGTGCTTGAGTGTGTGCATGTGGCAGTATGAAGATAATGCCAACTTTTATCTTCTTGTCCTCATCCTCTCTACTCCTACTCAACCTATTCAACCTGTCCGCCCTGTCCCCCCCCCCAACCTTCTGTCACCAACACCGTCCTCCCACTGAGTCATGTTTTCTCAATGCCTGCATCCTCTTCTGTCTTAATCATAATCAACGTATTTTCTTCTCTCTTCTCCCTCTCCACTTTCGCTTCTTTAGAACCCCTCTGATCGCAGCAGGGGTGATCGGCGGCCTCTTCATGGTGGTTATCATGGTGCTGAGCGTGGCGGTGTCTGTGCGCCGGAAGAACATTAAGAAGAAGAGAGCCCTCCGTCGCTTCCTGGAGACAGAGGTGAGCAGGGCAGTGGATGAAAAACATATCATGAGAAGGGTGAAATTGCTGCCTGCAGCGCTGGAAGATAATGTTGTCAGAGTGCTGTGCATGACTGAG